>BQNB010057504.1:3857-38187 GCA_026074375.1 Tanacetum coccineum | reverse complement strand
TAATATGGAGGATTGGACTTCTTGACTTGATAACTTTCATCTCTCCAAAAAGGTGAGGGTCTTTCTTGATGGTGTAGGCGGAGTCCTATTATGCCACATTTGGAGTTTCCGTAACAGTTTGGTTTTCTCTAATTCTCCTCCTAAGAAGTCTTTGCTATGGGACAAAATTGTTTCTCAATCGTATATGTGGATTTCCTCTAGGAATCCCAATCTTATGTTTAGTTGGGTAGGTTCGTTGCAAAATCCTATTGCTACTATATCTTCTTTGTAATTGTTCCTAGCTTTTGCTAGTTTAATATAAAGCCGCCGTTAAAAAAAATTAAAGTGACCAAGTTTACACATACATAACTTGGAAAGAAGGCATCAAAGTTTCTAATGTTTCTATATATTCAATTATTCATCAAACCACCAAACAAACGTAAAGCCACCCTCTTTGAATCACTCACTAAAATCACCATTCTTTGAACCATTAACCAATACTTTAAACAACGACAACCCGTGATATGTGTTTAATCACATATCACTTTTCTTTATAAAAATAAGCTTAAATGACCAAAAACAAATAGAAAATACATTGTATTTGTCTGTTTTGTTAATTGTATTGTGCAGGTAACGGATATTCACAAAAGGACAAAAATAAAGCCAAAAAGGACAAAACCGAGCACGAGATTGAAAGAGCGTGAGAAAACGAAGCTGGGGACTCATTTATTTCTATGGGCTAACCTGGACCCATTTATTGGACTGGGTTCAAGTCACTAAGTCCATGAAAAAAATGTATAAAAGCCTTAAATCCAATCCATACTATTTCAAACCAGTCCAAGCCCAAACCACCAGCCCAAAACCCAGTCCAAGTCAACCTTTTATAAAAAATGTGGTCAACAATTACTGTTCATTATCTCCTTCAGTTTTTACAACTACAAAAAAAATGTATGGGTAAAATCCTTCCCTCCCACGCACGAATCCCTTCTAGAAGGCTTATGTGGCAAGTTAAGTGCATCATTCCCAAGGTGTCCTATTGGCTAATGAGACGTGGAGAAGATCTAAGGGTGCAAAAAGGATGGATTGGATTATGTTATGAATCATGGGCTAAGATTGGAAGCTTAAGGACGCTCCTTTTCTTCTGGATCCTTCTCTCATCTGCTATAAATAGTGGAAGAAGTCACACAAGGAGTTGTCATCTAGTTTTTAGTAGTTTTTGTTTAGCTTAAATTTTAGCTTATTGTCTTTTCATTAATGTAATTTTCTTTTCAAAGCTTGTAACCTCTTTATAATTAATAAAATTACAGTTTCATTTAAATTGTGTTTTGAATTCTGTTTTTACTTTTAAGCAAATTCGTTAAAGTTGTGTCAAGATGTGACTAAATAAGCTCAATAAGCTCTTAATTACTTTATAAGCTAAAACTTATTCAATTAAGCTTGCTAATAGCTTAACTGAATAAGCTGATCTACTAAATTTACCTAAAAAGTCTGTTTAAGCTAAATGTAGAAGATAAGCCCGAAATGGATGGGCTTATAGGACTATACCAGCTTATGTAAATAAGCTGGAGCTTGTAGATTAAGCTCTAAAGAGCAGTTTGAGTCCTTGTTTTGAGCAAAGGACATGGTATGGTCACTTATACTCTCTTTAGCTTAATTTATGCTTTAGCTTATTAAACTGCTTAATCTGTGCTTATTAGTGTTTAAATATGCTTAATCTGTCTTATATTAGCTTATTATGTCTTAAATTTCTAGTTTACATCATTAGAATTAGTTTAACTTAAGTTTTATATCAAACTGCTAATTTGATAGTTAAAACTGCTCATTAGTTTAGCTTATGGTAGAGTGCTTATTCTTCTTAGGATTTTGCTTATTTGTCTTCAATAATCATAGTACTTCATCTGTTTTTACAATTCAAAGCTTATTTAGATCTGTTTTAGCTTAAAAGTTGATTTTCAAGTTTTAAAGGGGTGTTTGGGTTAAGCAACATTAGTATGATAAAAGGTAGTGCATGCTATTTGTAGTTAACAAATGGAATTTCAAAAGCTCTAATTTAGTCTAAATGTTAGTTTTAATAAGCTTAGAATAGGCTTTGTTAAGTTTTCTAGTTTGTCTTATCAAAATCTCAAGTCTGCTAGTTTTAAAGTTGGTCTAACTGATTATTAACTGGATTTATGGAAAGTGTGCTTAGGGTGTAGTTTTTGAGTTTAAAATTTGGTTTCATAAGCATCATTATACATCTGTTTTGAGTCAATAGTCTTTGGAAAAACATTTAGAGTGTCTTTGATAAAAAACAATCAAGTAATTTGTAGTTTATTAGCTTGTTCTTTAGAGTCTGAATTTGCAGATCATTTGAGGTCAATTCCTAGCTTAATTTAGGTTAATTTTTGTTGAATTTAGCTTATTGTAGTTTTTTTTCAATCTGTCTCAAGTTTTTAGTTTGTCAAAATAGCTTTTGAGTCTTAATTTTAAGCTTCAAAATAATCATATTCAACACAAAAAGTCCAAAGGTCATTGCACCTAAAAAGGCTAAAAACAAGTAGTGTAGTTTGTCACTTTCAACTTATCTTTTCTAGCTTATTTCTTTGACTAATTTGCTTAATTACAGCTTAATAGTGTTCTTTGAGTCTAGTTCTAAATTTATTTTCAGTTTTTAGCTTAATCCTAGTGCTTAATAGTTCTGAATCTTAGCTTAAAATAGTGTCAAAGTCCTTTTTAAAGAATCGTTCTTTTTCAGAGTCAAACAGTCCTTGACATGTCCTTTTACTAAATTTTCAGCTTATTATGTTGCGACATATGTCGAAGTTTTAAAATGCTTATAATGAGTACGATGAGGTCCTAGTTTCTGTTCTAATCTTTATTGTATTCATCTTAGCTGTATTGGTCTACTTAAGCATATATGTCCAAACAAAAGTCTAGCTAAACAAAAGTCTTAAAAAAAAACCTAACTGCCACTTTTCTTTGCTTAATCTGTTTTTAGCTTATTAATAAGTTTTGGCAAAAAGTCCTTTATTAAAGTTTCTTATTTTTTCTTAATCTTTAGCTGTTTCAAAAAGAAAATAAAAAAAATGTTTTGCAAAAAAGGACAGTCACAGGACTCGAACCTGTGACCTCCCATTCAACACACATACACCTTAACACTGCATCCTTGGGTCTTTTTCGTTTTGGAATTCTTACATTTAATACTTAAGCATAGTTAGTATATAAGCTTAAACAACTTATTTTAATTTTAGCAGCTTATTGGTGTTAGCTTTTTGATTCGTTTTTCTTTGTAAATCTCAAACATAGTGTCTAGTATTTTTAGTAATTTTCTCAAAATTTTAAGATTAAGTTTGTTATTTTTAAATTAATTTTTAGTCTCGGTGTGTTATAAAAATCATTTTAAATAGTTTAAAAATAAAAAAATATTTTATGTCATTTAAAAAATAGTTTTATGCATTTTAGTTGAAGAAATTTGCATTTTGAGTTTTAAGAGTTTTAATTTGTCTTATTTGGTTAATTAGTTTGTTTTAAATTGTTAATTGTTTTAAATGTCGTTAGGATTTTTAAATTGCTTTAATTCCTAGATTAGCGTGCCTTTATTTGTTTTCCCTTTGCGTTATTAGAATTAGAATTCAAAATCCAAAATATTGATTATTCAAGCACATGATCACGAACAGAAACAAGATTTTTAATATTCACGCCTCATTGGGAAAACGACTCAGGAACGATTTGAATTTTATCCTTTCCTAAGGGTAATTTTCTCATCAATACTTTTCGGAAATATATTTTATTAGTGATTAGCTTATTACTCTTTCACAAGAGTGTTTTGCCGTTCAACCAACGTGGTTTCTTTGGGTATGGAGGTCCGTTAGATGGTTTACTTTGTCGACGGTCTACTTGCGAGTGGTGTGGAAACAATCTTAGAAATCGATTTTGTTCGATATACGATTCAGGAGCTGGAAATTCATTCATTTATGATCCAAATCCGAATTCTTTCAATAATCCTGCAAACTTTTTCAACCATCCTCCACAGCCTTAGTTCGAGTCATATTCATGTGAGTTATGTGGGAACGATTCTCACTATGGTTTTGATTGTCCGCCACAGTTACCGCTTGTCTATGAGTAAGAACCGTGCTACAATCAAAACTTTTGTGATAATTATTATCCACAAAATTCACCAAGTTTTTCACAACAATATATTTGTTGTGAAAACTGTGGGGGTCCTCATGCAAATTTTTAGTGTCAACCGAGGAATCAAAACTTCTATTAGCCTAATCTTTGCTATAATTCTAACTCTTCTGGTTTTGACCAACCACCGGAGTATTCCATCGATCATCAGCCTCAAGAGTATTCATGAAGACCTTTATCAGCTTGTGCATAATGAATGGATAAAATCACATAATGATATAATTGAGTCAAGGAATGAACTTCTTAAAACTATGCAATCCTTGGGTGAAATGTTACGAGAGCAGTCGGCTAATCTTAGTACTCATATTCTCGAGCCTTTACGACGTTTCAATTCTATTTGCTATGATGACGATGATGACGAGGAGAGAACTATTCCTTTAAATGAAATTATTTCTCAACTTCCTCCATCCGTTGCAATCACACCCGTTTTACCGACTATAGAGCTCGAGGACTTTCTCATCATGGGAGATGAGAATCTTAGCACTATTCTTGAAAAGGAATCGGACGAAGTAATAAAGTCTAGTGTTGAGGACCTTGTCCCAATCCCAAGTGAGTCCGAGGATACGTCCGACAATGACAGTGAATGTGATTTGCCTTTTTGTAATAATTCTGTGACTTTCTCTAATCCTCTCTTCGATGCCAATGATGATTTTACCTCTAGTAATGACGAGTCACTTCCTGAGGAGGATGTTCCAGAGGAAAATTTTAAAACTTATTCGAACCCTCTTTTTGAATTTGATGAAGAATACATCTCTAGTGACATAAATCCTCTTTTTAATGAGGTGTTAGAGGACATCAAGAGCAAGGACTCTTATGTTTCTAACCTTGATGAGCAGGCTTTGCTAGTCACACATCTTTTCGATGCTAATGAGGATGAGTGTTTCGACCCAGGAGGCGATATTGATGAGATCGATGCTGATGTTTCTACGGATATTGAGGACGGAAATCATGATTCGGAGGGAGATATAATCTATCTTGAGAGTTTGTTTATTGATGACACTATCCCTAATCTCCCTCATGATGTGTTTTTAGATCATGACCCAAAAAGCTTAAATGATGAACCTGATATTGATGATTTAAAGATTAATGAAAATGCGAGGTTTACCTTTGAGGATCGCCATTATCTTTCCTTCACATTCGTTATCAAAATCTTTCTTCCTTTTCTTACCTATCTTGTGAATTCTCTTCTTCTTCTCTCCTCCGGGAGTGAGGACACTATTTTTGACCCCGACATCTCTGCTTATAGTTTCTATTCCTTATAGCCGGTGGCATATGAAAGTTTGATGATGATTTTTCCATTCTTCTGTTTCTGCCCCAAGGACAAAGGAATTCAGGGTGAGTCAAGCTAGAGACTCGCACAAAAACAAGCGCTTCTCGGGAGGCAACCCGTGTTTCTATCTTCTTTTTCTATTTTCTAATAAGTGTGACGTGAGGAGGCTCGCCTCTTCCTTTCTCGTGTTTCGTGGCTTGTGTTTTATGTTCAGGATTGCCCCGGATTATGAAGACTCTCGTGCTCGTGGTTTTGTCCATCGTTCACTCGAGCTTCAATCCTTAGCATGCTTATATATGGGAATCCGATATCCTAGATCTTATTGACTAACGTTTATCTATTAGCATAATTAATAAACGGCTTTAGATTTACGTAGAGACCCTTTTATATTAGGATTATGCATTGATTTTAGTATGGGGGTGGCAATCTCACATTGAGGACAATGTTTAGTTCTAGTATGGGGGTATCTATCGATTTGATCTTACTTGCATTTGCTTTGTCTTCACGTAACCCCGTTTTGCCACCAAAATACCAAAAATATGTGATTTTATGCCAAAATTAAAAAAATTTCAAAAATAAAATAAGTGTTTTGACACGAATTTTTGACTTTCCGATGGTAAGAACAAGAATAAATTTTGACTTGATCGAACATGTTGCGCTCTAGCTTGCCCCTTAACCTATATAGATGAAAACTTTTGCTAGTCTTTTATATAAGAAGCTTTAAAACACGAATTCTAGCTTGAAAAAGCCAAGAGTTTGCAAGTTTCCATAATAGACTTTAAATATGCAAAGCTTGATTTTATTAGACTAAGCATTCGCGAATCTTTTTATTAAAGATTTTAAATTTGCGAAGAACGAAAAATGATATAGTTTAATATAAGTTAGATGTTAAGCGTGGAGTAATTGGATCTCTTTAGAGCTCATAGAGGTTAATTGTTGCTTTTTGCTCCCACCAGCTTAATAAACGTTATATATTTGTTAAATAAATAAAGTTACTTTGGTTTTTGCGATTCTTAGTTTAAATCCCTTCGTAGAGATTCCTTCTGGTAAAATTAAGGTACACATTGAGGTTTTGTCAGTGTTGTGGGGAAATAGGCTACCGATTTCTGACGGCTCGCTACTGTTGTCTAGGTAGTTAAAAGACCACAAGACTTGAAATTTGGCTATAATAATAATAATTATGTAATAAATCGAAGCCGAAATAAGACCACTGGACCATGGTCGGCTCGCATACCGACGTGGCAGTCGTTTAAAGGGTGGAGGTAATAATAATAATAATAATAATAATAAATCTGAGACTGATAAAAGTTTACTGGACCCTGGTCGGCTCGCATACTGATGTGGCAGTTTTCAAAAAGGTCGAGGATCTCCTGGTCGAAATAAGACTCCTGGACCATGGTCGGCTCGTATACCGATGTGGCAGTTGTTTAAAAGACCAAGAAATAATAATGTAGCAATAATAATAATAATAATAAAGCCAAATTTCGACTCCGGGGGTTATCTAAATAAAGCCTCCATCTCTGGACTCATAGTTGAGTTGTTTCGAATGAAATAAAAAGGATAACCCCTAAATCATGGAAAATTAGAACCTTAACGTGGACCTTATTCTCACCATATCGTCTCTTTAGGAAAGGATTTCAAACTAATTATGGTCTAAACCGGGTTTACTTTATATAAATAAGGACATAATTTATTTCTCGCCAATAATAAAAATAAAATCCTTAGAGGATTTAGGAATAAGAGAGCGAAAAGTAGCTATGCGCACACAATTTTCAATTAGGAGTAGTGTTAGCATCTTAAATTGTATTTAACAATGATTTCGTTTTTAAGCTTGGTTTGGGGCGGATGAAAAATCAAGGACGATGAATTTATCCTTTTGGACACTATTTAAAAGTGTGTCTTGTTCCGTGACCCTAAAAGTTATAATTAAATAATGAAAGTCAAACATGTTGTCACTTGTTTTAAATAATAATAATAATAATAATAATAATAATAATAATAATAATAATAATAATATAAAGAAATGGTAAAACAGGGCGTTCTAAAACTAGTGATTTCTTAATCCCCTTAGATGAATAATTAGCTACTTTTTGAGGTAATTAGTCTAGGGGGTTGAAATTCTTAGTTTTTTATGTATGTATTTATGACATTGCGTGAGGACACGGCAATAGCGTAGTATGGAGGATTTTGATATGTGTTTAATCACATATCATTTTTCTTTATAAAAACGAGCTTAAATGACTAAAAAGAAATAGAAAATACATTGTATTTTTCTGTTTTGTTAATTGTGTTGTGCAGGTAACAGATATTTACAAAAGCACAAAAATAGAGCCAAAAAGGACAAAACCAAGCACGAGATTGGAAAAGCGTGAGAAAACAAAGCCAAGGACTCATTTATTTCTATGGGCTAACCTGGACCCATTTATTGGACTGGGTTCAATTCACTAAGTCCATGAAAAATGTATAAAAGCCTTAAATCCAATCCATACTATTTCAAACCAGTCCAAGCCCAAAACCCAGCCTAAGTCAACCTTTAATAAAAATGTGGTCAACAATTACTGTTCATTATCTCCTTTAGTTTTTACAACTACAAAGAGAATGTACGGGTAAAATCCTTCCCTCCCACTTACGAATCCCTTCTAGAAGGCTTATGTGGCAAGTTAAGTGCATCATTCACTGACACCTTGGCAATCCCAAGGTGTCCTATTGGCTAATGAGACATGGAGAAGATCTAAGGGTGCAAAAAGGATGGATTAGATTCTGTTATGAATCAAGGGCTAAGATTGGAAGCTTAAGGACGTTCCTTTTCTTGTGGATCCTTCTCTCATCTTCTACAAATAGTGGAAGAAGTCACATAAGGAGTTATCATCTAGTTTTTAGTAGTTTTTGTTTAGCTTAAATTTCAGCTTATTGTCTTTTCATTAATGTAATTTTCTTTTCAAAGCTTGTAACCTCTTTATAATTAATAAAATTTCAGTTTCATTTAAATTATGTTTTGAATTCTGTTTATACTTTTAAGCAAATTCGTTTAAGTTGTGTTAAGATGTGATTAAATAAGCTCAATAAGCTCTCAATTACTTTATAAGCTAAAACTTATTCAGTTAAGCTTGCTAATAGCTTAACTGAATAAGCTGGTCTACTAAATTTACCTAAAAAGTCTGTTTAAGCGAAATGTGGCAGATAAGCCAGAAATGGATGGGCTTATAGGACTATACCAGCTTATGTAAATAAGCTGGAGCTTGTAGATTAAGCTCTAAAGAGCAGTTTGAGTCCTTGTTTTGAGTAAAGGACATGGTATGTTCACTTTTACTCTCTTTAGCTTAATTTATGCTTTAGCTTATTAAAAGCCATTTTGAGTCAACTGTCTTTAAGCATTTAGTTGTTTTTTAGCTTATTTTTAGTCCTTGGTGCTTATTAGTTCTAGGTTGAGGTCTGTTTCAGTTTATTAGTTTTCTTATTACTTTTTTTTGAGTCCCAAAATCCAAACTGTTTTAACCAAAACCAAATGGCTTAAAACCAAACTGTCATCCTTTGCTTAATCTGTTTTTAGCTTATTAATAAGTTTTGGCAAAAAGTCATTTATTAAAGTTTCTTATTTTTGCTTAATCTTTAGTTGTTTCAAAAAGAAAATTAAAAAAATGTTTTGCAAAAAGGGACAGTCACAGGACTCAAACCTGTTACCTCCCCTTCAACACACACAGACCTTAACACTGCGCCCTTGGGTCTTTTTCGTTTAGGAATTCTTACATTTAATACTTAAGCATAGTTAGTGTATAAGCTTAAACAACTTATTTTAATTTTAGCAGCTTATTGGTGTTAGCCTTTTGATTCGTTTTTCTTTGTAAACCTCAAAAATAGTGTATAGTATTTTTAGTAATTTTCTCAAAATTTTAGGATTAAGTTTGGTATTTTTAATTTAATTTTTAGTCTCAGTGTGTTATAAAAATCATTTTAAATAGTTTAAAAATAAAAATAATAATTTCTGTCATTTAAAAAATAGTTTTATGCATTTTATTTTAAGAAATTTGCATTTTGAGTTTTAAGAGTTTTAATTTGTCTTATTTGGTTAATTAGTTTGTTTTAAATTGTTAATTGCTTTAAATGTTGTTAGGATTTTTAAATTGCTTTAATTCCTAGATTAGCGTGCCTTTATTTGCTTTCCCTTTGCGTTATTAGAATTAGAATTCAAAATCCAAAATATCAATTATTCAAGCACACGATCACGAACCGAAACAAGATTTTCAATATTCACGCTTCGTTGGGAAAACGACTCGGGAACGATTTGAATTTTATCCTTTCCTAAGGGTAATTTTCTCATCAATACTTTCCGGAAATATATTTTATTAGTGATTAGCTTATTACTCTTTCACAAGAGTGATTTGCCGATTTACTTTTACTACATATACTACGATACGATAATCAACCCGCATTAAGGATTAACTAACAAAGTGAAAAGATTAGATCTGTGAAAACGAAAAATATACCTTAGATTATCAACAAAACAAAAACCATACAACTATAAACAAAGTTTTAAGTGTTTCCTAAGGTTAGTTATCTGCCTATTATGCATGTTTACGAAGTTTATTTTTGCCGATAACGTTAACATTCTTCACTGAAAAGGAAATCGATGGATTGTAATAGATCAAGCTCAAAAGAAGCCAAAACTTCAAAAGCCACCCTTTTCAAACCTAGAAATACTCTAACTTGTTTGACGTTCTTTGTCACCAGTTCCAGATCGTTAATGTCCTAAAGTAAAAAATAATACATAACCCTGTTGTCTCTTGGTCAATGGTTTAGTATTAAACCAACGCATTTACCTTTACTGTTATCTAGCCCTTATCTACTCACCGTTAAATGCGGCACAAACCGCGCCACCAATGATTTTGGCCATGTCATCGTGGCTGAGGTGATTAACAAGTGTTATTTTTCATATATATATATATATATATATATATATATATATATATATATATATATATATATATATATAACTGAGTAATCATCAAGTCTATTTGATCACCGATCTTGCCTTTTATATAATTGGTATGTGCTTAATTACACATACCTCTTTCCATTAAAAACGGACTTAAATGACCAAAAACAGACAAAAAATGCCAAATATATGTTTGTTTTGCATTTGTGTTGTGCAGGAACCGGATATTCACTAAAAGACAAAAATCGAAGCCAAACCAGACAAAACTGAGCACGGATTTGGAAAGAGCGCGAAAAATTGAGACCAAGGGTACAAAGATGAAAACGGAGCTCAATAACGAATTACCGGATCGATCGACAACGCTTTGTGTTATTCTTATGGAAATCATAACGATGTCAAGTCAACTGGATACGTCATCGGACTGAGCATCAAAAACCGAGCCCGAAAACCTAAACCGCAAAAAGTAGGCCCACCCGTACCCACCTAGTGGGCCCGGATCAGCCCACTTTGTTTAAACTAAACCGTAAGCCCAACCATCCAAATGAGCCCAAATACCCTTTTGTTTAATAAACATACCCGGCCCATTCCCCTTTTATGATAAAACTGGCCCAAGCCCACATACCACTTAACGGGCGTTAGCCAACCCCCATTAACCCTTAACCTCGTTAGTCCCTTAGGGACTGAATCTGCAATGCAAGAAATAACCATGAGGGACCATTTATGCCATTTTCCCAAAAGTTTAAACAACATCAAGGACCAAATGTGCCAATTCCCCAAACACATCCCCTGTCATCCCCAAACCTATAAAACTTATTTTCCCGCCACAACCAAATCCCAAAAAACCCTGTCACGGGTCTTCCTCCTTTCTTTTACCCGGCAACACCTAATACACCAAGAATCATCACCTTAACCCCACTCCACTAAAAACCCCATCACATGTTTCCTTGCCATGTTGGCAATCCGGGTCAAAATGGGCGCCAAAACTATGATCAATGGCTCAAGATCAAGGGCATGGAAACCAAGAAAAAAATGGAAGGCTTGGATTGCTTTTGTGTTTTTCTCTCACAACACAAACACAAGAGGCAACAAGAAGACCCAGGACATCTATAAAAGAGAAAGAAACATGAACAGTAGAGAGCTAGTTAAGGAGGAGTAGTTTTTAGTTGTAATTTTTACTTTTAAAAATGTATTAAATTATGTTTTAAATTCGGTGTTTAAGCTTTTGTAACCTTCACTGTTTTAATGAAAAAGAAAATTTCGTGCTAAATTGTCCATTTTCTTACCTAACTGCTTAAATTTGTTCCAACTTATTTCACTGCTTAACTCTGAGTCCTGTTGCTTATTTATGCTTACCTTGCTTGATCATCATTTGTTGCCAAAAACTTTAGCCTATATCAGTTTAAACAGCTTTAATATTGTTTTTTACCATGTTTAAGGGGTGTTTGGGTTAAGTGCTAAAACGGGTCAAAAGGGAAATAGTATGGGTTGGGGTCACAACTTAGTTTTAGCTTAAGTATTTAAGCTCATCTAAGTATGTTTTTAAAAGTTTTTAAGTTTCAAAACTGTTTTTCAAAATCTTTTTTAGCTATTTTCAAAACTGTGGTTTCTAAAAAGGTATACAATGGCTTATTTAGATAAGCCATTGTATACTTGAGTTTTAGTGTCATAAAAAGAGTGCATTGTGTGTCTAAACAAGGTGTAAACAAAAGCTTTAAGCCACTTGACTTTTTAAGTCAAAACTGTCAAAAAGGTTAAGTGTAAATTTTTAAGCAAAAGGCCCATTTTTCATCTTCAAAAATCAGCATGTTTGCCTTATTTTTAGAAGCTTAAAGTTTGAGCATAAGCTCACTTTAAGCTGTTCTTTATCTGTTTTAACCAAGTTTTTAAGTTTAAGCTTATTTGAAGCTGTCAAATTAAGCACCCCTTGTTTTAGCCTTAATTTCCCCTGGTGCAAAGGGGGGACTTTTAAGCCCTCTTTTCTAGTTTTCTAGTGCACTCAACCCCAAGCTTTTGGCTTTTCTTAAAAGCCCATAAGCTCTTAGATAAGTGTCCTCAATTTCAGCCCTTAAAAAGTTTTTTAGATAGCTTATTTTTAAGCTAAAAGACCCCCTTTGACTGTTTTTGCTTAGGCTTAGTGTAGAAACTGCTTATTTCCTTTTTAGCTTATTAGGAGCTTTTTAGATGATAAATTCTGTCCTTAGTTGCTTATTAGGTGTGTTAATAAGCCTTAGATAGCTTATTGCCTTTGTCCTTAGCTTATTAAGTTCTTTTTAAGCCACATTTACCCCAACAGTACTAACTCCTTAGTTAGTACTGTTGTGGGTAATAAGCCACTCTTGGGCTTATTCAGCTTATTTCATAAGCTCACTTGTGCTCCTAGCAGCTTATTTTGATAGTATGTTTAGTTGTTTTGCTTATTTGCCCTTTGCATTGCTTATTTGAGTGCCAACAGTAGTAGCCTTTTAGCCATTTTAAGGCCTTAAGCTTAATTTAGCTTCCTGTCATATAAGCCCTTTTTAAGCTTATTTAGTTTATGCTTTTTAGAACTTAGTGCTTATCTAGGTTAGGTTAGGCCCCCCTTTTAGCTTATTTTCTTTAGCTTTAGCTTAATAGTCTAAAAGCCCAAAAAGACTCAAGCATTTTTAGCCTTTTTAGCTTAGTTTTAGTTTCTGTCCAACTTAAGCCCTTTTTCCAGCTTATTTAGTTTTAGCTTTTTAGCTTTTTAGAGTTTATCTAGGTTAGTTAGGCCCCCTTTAGCTTATTTTAGTCCTAGTTTAGCTTATTAGTCCACCAAAGTCCAAATGTCTTAGCTTTTAGCTTTAAGCTCATATTTAGCATTCTGTCGTTTTTTTAAGCTGATTTTAAGCTTATTTATAGCTTTTCATAAAAAGTTGTAGTTGAGAAAGTTGTTAAGCCCCACGAGCTTAACAACTTTGTTTTACAAAGTTTTTCCAAAAAAAAAAAGGAGACAAGGGGTTAAGCCTATAAGCTGTTACAGCTTATTTCGGGCTTATTTATTAAGCCAATTTTTTGTTTCTTATTTTTCGTAGGATTATTATAGTGTCTAGTATTTTTAGTAAAATTTTCAGAATTTTTCAAAGTCGTCTAGTATTTTTTATAATTTAATTTCGTTAAAAGTTTAAAAAATTCATTAAAAATACAAAAATTATCAAAAAAATATTTTTCTTTTTTAGAAAATTTTCTTTAGTCATATAGTTTGTAGGAAAAATATAAAAATTTTCGTAGGGTCATTTTTACAACTTTTTGCTTTTTAAAGAACGGGGTCGGGTGCGGATTTTGTCTTGACTCGTTTTTGGGTCAAACGAACTCCGTTTTCGGTCTAGTCTTTTTCATTCTTCGTTATTTGTTCCCTAGAGTAGTTTAGAAGTGAAAATTTCTTCGTAGGGTAAATTTTAAAGATTTTAGGTTTTTCCCCCTTTGTTCGGGATTCGTGCTCTCGTTTTCTAGCTTACTTTCATAATTTTTAGGATTTTCTTAAACGTTTTTGTTTGATATTGTTTAATTTAACTTTCCACACTCCCAAATCATTTTTCTCATTCAAACTCCAATCTTTCGACTGTATCGATTCTCCAGTCCAGCCTCGTTGGGGATAAACGACCCGGGAACATTCTATACTACTTCTCGGTATTATTGATTCTGCTTTTAGACTATTCTTACTATATATATTTTATATTTTATTATATATTATATATATTTTAAGGTGTAGTTTGGCAGCGATCAATAATCTTCATCTAAAGTGATATTGAAAAATGATCGTTGTCCTTTTTTTCTTCTGAAAACTGAATTTCAATGACCATGAACATCATCGTTG
Source organism: Tanacetum coccineum (assembly GCA_026074375.1). NCBI lineage: Eukaryota > Viridiplantae > Streptophyta > Magnoliopsida > Asterales > Asteraceae > Tanacetum > Tanacetum coccineum. The sequence goes on along the minus strand of BQNB010057504.1, from coordinate 24,006 downwards.
TCACCTCTTTATATTTGATCTGAAACACGTGTTCTTTGTGATGAAGATATTTTCATTAGATCTCATTCACCCTGTAAATAATTTTGTGATCATCATCATCATCATCATCATCTTTGTTTATCTCGATGATCTTTTGAAACTTGAGTTCATAGGAAGTTATTGTTGGGTTTTATAATCTAATTAACCATATTAATATCACGAGTACGCAGCGGAATAAATGATCACGTGTAGAACACAATAATTAACAAGATAGAAAACATGTACCTTTTAGCACGAAACGATACACCGTTTAAAGGTAACCGTAAACACCGTCTTCTATATACGCGTGTGTATAATACAACGTGTAACCACTAGAATCAAAGGTATAATTCCTCTAAGCTTCCACACACTATACGTTCTTAGCAAACGACGAGGTATGCTAGTACTAGTAGTGTATAACAAACGATCTTTATTCGTCTCTTGAATCTATCAACTTACGAACTAGAAATCACCAAAAGTGATAATCGAATAACCAAACAAAACTAAAAGTGTTTGTTGGTGTTGTCGATTGGTGGCAGTAAACCAAAGATTCCAATCCAACTTTGAAGTTGGTCAACCAAGAAGAAAAGGAATAGTCGATCTATATGTTTAGGTTTTTTCAAGTTATATAATAATGAAACACTTAAACTTGTATTTATAGATTTGATCTTCTAATCCTTGTGGGATTACTTCTCTTGCCGACTAGGAATTAAAAAAGGGTGAACCGAACCCTTTAAACTTCGGTTTATTAATAATTAGCCCCTCACGTTTAACCATTAAACGTTTAACTAATTATTCAATACTCGTTAACTTTTAACGATCGTTTGTTATACATTTAATATATTACATTAACATATTTACTCGTCATTTAACATATAAACGTGTGCGTCCCCTTAGGCTCGAAAATATTTCCGGACATATATTAATTCATATATGGTCATAATCTAACATGCTCTCACTGGACATGTTATGAATAATATAATAACATTGGTAGGTCTAGCCAACAGCCAATGCTCCCAAAAACATCCGAGTTTGTGGTTTCACAGGGCAGAACAAATGATTTATGAATTACAATCCCTTTGTTCCAGAGACGTTGTTAAATTGGATAGGATCTCAATGTCATTCCAAATTTAACGATTTGTTTCTCATATTTGAAGTAGAATCAAGATTACTGAATGCAATGAGACATATTTCTTGAGTTTTAAAGGTACGGCCATACACACAATTGATTATTTCTTATGTAGGGGGGCCCCAGTGGTATCTTCTTCAACAATTAAAGGAACAAATTCTATATTGACTATAAGTGTCTGTCATCATGTGGCATAATCTAAACCATTCTGACATCAGCCTTTTTATTAGTTACCTTATTCAGGACAACTTAAAAACTATAATCAAGAGGAATATCCACATATGCTAACTTATTGCATCTCAATCTAAGGTTTTATGTAAATATATAATCACGTACAAGATTCACTTGATGACGCCGATCCATAAAGTGATATTCTTGTGGCGGGGAAATCCAATATTCATCTTATGAATATCATGTGAGTTTGGTGGACTCATCCTTAATATCTCCAATATCACCAATCACTCAGAATTGTCTTAGTTTAACAATATTCCCATATCGTTAATCGACAACGGATTAATTTAGAATAATACATTTATTATTCATGGATTTAAACATGCAAATATAGGACACAATTTATAATATAAAATAACAAAATACCAACGTATCATTATCATAAAATAAAATTGTTTTAACATCCCTTATCCAAATACTAAAACACAAGAAAGATTTCTTACATGAAACTCTAAGCAGGACGAGAGCCCCATGCCCCTGGAACATTGTTGAGTAAGCTTCCTATTTGATAAAGCCTTTGTAAAAGGATCAGCTAGATTGTTATCTGTGTGAACTTTAAGTATCTTCATTCGCCAGTTCAACACACCTTCTGCCGAACTATATGTTATCGTCTTTGTTAGTGTCTGGCGCCTTTCTTGAACTCCTGGTTCATTAGCATAATGATATGCAGTGACATGTCGCGTAGTAGTAACTATTTAAAGGTTCATTTATCGTGGGTCAAGTACCAAGCCACTGAGATAATTTCCTAATCAAAACAGCTTCCAATAGCAGCTTCTGACGCAGCTTGTATTCAGATTCGTTAGCATGACATGGCAGTAGTACTTTGCTTGGAGCTCTTCAATCCAACTGCGCCTCATTCAAAACGAAAACCTTTCCTTCATTGTCTGAGAATTAGTGTCATCTCTTTTAGTCTCGAATCAGCATCGCAATAGCTTCAACTCTAAGTTCTGTGCTGGATTTCCACCATAAACCACAAAACATATCTTTAGTATTCTTAAATTACTTAAGGATGTTTTCACAGAGTCCAGTGAGGTTCAACTGGATCTGTTGAAAATTGGCATGTTTTTTACATTATTTTGCTCTGCGAAAGCAACATCAGGTCTAGTGCATCTAACCGCATACATGATGGTTCTAAGTGGCCGATGCCTTAAGGTACATTTTCATGGATTTTACCTCTTTAGGCCGTTTGAGCAACCTTGTGATTTGTTCAAGTAAGTCTTTCTTGCATGGGGATATGACCCGTCTTGGGAATTATCCATTTTGTAATCTCTTAAGATCTTATCCTAGTAAGCATTTTGACAAAGTCCAATTTAATTGCTGTCGATCTATCTCAATAGATTTTAGAATTCCAAGTATAAATGCTGATTCCCCCAAATCTTCATGGCGAAACACTTTCAAGATAATCTTTTAAACTTTGTAAACTTTGATTGATTTTCCCATATATTTGTCATCAACATACAAGATGAGGAATGTAATTTACTCCCACTGCCTTTTCGATTATACACACGGTCATCAAGATTTGTGAATGTGAATTCAACCTTTTGATTTACCTATCAAATACTTTTATTCAAGCTTCTGGATTGCTTGCTTAAGATCCATAATTGGATCTTTGAGCTTGGCATTCTTTCCTGGGATGATTAGGATCAACAAAACCTTAAGGTTGCACCATATAGTGTCTTCATCAATGGTTAACCATTTAAGAAGGCTGTTTTAACATCCATTTGCCATATCTCATAATCATAGTATGCTGCTATAGATATGAGAATTCTAATAGCTCTAATGTCAGCAACAGGTGAGAACGTTTCTTCATAATCAACCCCGTAGAGTTGAGTGTAACCCTTTGCTACAAGACGAGCTTTATAGACGTGTACAATACCATCCATGTCAGTCTTTTTCTTAAAAAGCCACCTGCTCCTAACGGTCTTACAACCAGGAGGAAGATCGACCAGGACCCATACCATATTGTCCATCATGGATTGTATTTCCGCATTCATAGCATCAATCCACTTATTAGATTCTGAATCTAACATTGCGGCTTTATAGCTAGCGGGTTCATTAAGATCCCCTAGACTATGCTCCTCCACCTCTACATTTAGACATAAGCGGTTTGGAGCTCGATGTGTCCTTTCGGACCTACGAATCGGAATCACTTCCTCTTGTGGTGGTTCAAAACCCTCCACCTCTTGAGGAATGTTGCTAGTGATTTCAGAAGGTGTTGTATCTTCTTCTTCTTGAATTTCTTCAAGATCTACCGCCCTCCCACTGATTTCTTGACTTATGAGACGCTTCTCAAAGAATTCAGCATACCTTGCAACAACAATTTTGTTTTCAGGTGGGAAGTAGAAATAGTAACCCATCGTTTCCTTTGGGTATCCTATGAAGATACACTTAACAGATCTTTGTTCGAGTTTGTCAGGCGTATCTCTCTTCACAAGAGCCTCACATCCCCAGACCTTTAAGTAAGACAAGTTTGGAACTTTTCCATACCACAGTTCATATGGTGTCTTATCTACCTTCTTTGTTGGAACCATATTGAGAATGCGTGTTGCAGACTCTAGAGCATAATCCCAAAAGGATAAAGGCAGAGTTGTAAGATTCATCATAGATCGCACCATATCTAGTAAAGTACGGTTTCTCCTCTCAGACACTCCATTATGTTGTGGTGTGTATGGAGGAGTAAGCTGTTGAACAATTCCGTTAGCTTTTAGATAATCTTTAAACTCTTGGCTAATGTATTCGCCACCACGATCTGATCGTATTGCCTTAATGGTCTTCCCGAGTTGATTTTCAACTTCATTTTTAAACACTTTGAACGTTTCAAAGACCTCATGTTTATGTTTAAGAAGATAAACATAACCATAACGACTATAATCATCTGTGAATGTAATGAAGTAGCTAGCACCTTGTCTTGACACATGTCTAAGTGGACCACATACGTCAGTATGTATTATTCCAAGAAGATCTTTTGCCCTTTCGTTACTATGAGGAAAAGGTTTCTTTGTCATCTTGCCAGATAAACAAGATTCGCATTTATCAAAAGATTCATCATCCGTTGATTTTAACAGCCCATCTTGTTGCAGCTGTTTAATACGTTTCTTGTTTATATGAGCAAGACGGCAGTGCCATAGATAAGTAGAGTCCAAGTTACGCTTGACTCTTTTGTTGCTAACATTATAAATAGAATTAACGTTTGGTACAAGATCATGCATATCAATTTCATAAATACCATTACGAGCAATAACATTAAAATAAAGAACATCATTCTTAGAAACTAAAATTGCATAATCCGTAAAATATTGAACAAATCCATTGTCAACCAAACGAGAAACTGAAACAACACCTCTAGTTATAGTAGGTGCATAATGACAATTGTCTAAACAAATCACAAGGCCATTAGGCAAAACTAAGTCAAAACTTCTAATAGCTTCTACTTGTGCACGAACTCCATTGCCCACGTACAAGTAAAGAGCTCCTTGTTTCAGCTTCCTTTCAATCCTAAGTCCCTGTTTTGTGTTACAAATGTAAGTACCACAACCAGTGTCATACACCCAGGAGTTATTATTAGGGGAATAAAATAATTCTATTGTGAAGATACCTGAAGAACTGGCAGAGCCAACTTGCTTCTTTTTCTTCAATAACTCAGCAAGATAAACAGGACAGTTCTTTTTCCAATGTCCTACCTCCTTACAGTGGTGGCAGGTATCATCCTTAGCTGGGCGCTCCATAGCAGTAGGCTTAGGGATATAAACCTTCTTATCATTTCCCTTTCCATTAACCTTATTATTGCATTTTGCATTAAACGATTTCTTATTGGCCTTCTGGATTTTACCACCTCTAATCATCATTACTTGTGGTGTCTCAGCCGTTTTAGGTAAACCCTTCTCATACTCAATAAGCATAGCATGAATTTCACTAATTGTCTTCCCCATGTTATGCATATTGTAATTTCTTATAAATCCCACAAAATCTTTAGTAAGGCCATTAAGGATTAAGTCTACTGTGATATCTTATGGTAGTACATAACCAAGACGTTCCAGTTTCTCCACATATCCTTTCATCTTAAGGACATAGTCTGCAACCGATTTACCTTCCTCTTGTTTGCAAGCATGGAAAGATTGGATTAAGTCAAACTTCTCAATTCCAGCTTGTTTCTCAAACATAGATCTAAGCTCATGAATCATGTCATACAGATAGTACAATTCAAACTGTCTATGTAGTTCAGGGGTCATACTCCCAAGCATAAGAAAAGCAATCTCAGTATGAGCATCATATAGAGTTGTCCACTGGGCCACAATATCTGGTTCAGCAACAGGCTTATGAGCAGGAGGTAAAGGCTATTCAATGACATACATTTTCTTCTCGACTCTTAAGACTAACTTAAGTCGAGCAAACCAGTCATTGAAGTTATTACCAGAAATTTTTTCTTTTTCAAACATCGACCTGAAAGCCGAATGGTTTATGTTTTGAACAGGTAGTGCCATCTACAAAACATAAAAGTTCAAGAATTAGTATTTTCGATAATACTCCTTGAAGAAAAATAATTACCCTTGTTTAGTTAAATAAATAATTAATTTCCTAAGGTTAGGACCCAACTTGACATACCTCCACCACATTAGTTGATCTGCTAGTGATGGTGTATTCAAAAGGTAATCAACGATTGATAATTCACAACTTTTGCAATTCCTAAACCATATGGGACTTACTTTATTACAATAATATCTAGTAAGCATGTTTCATCCCATCTATGCCACGTGTTAACAGGTCTAACCACAACAACGCTAAGTTGTCCAATAAAAAACAGTAATTATTTAACACTCCACACCGTCTCCACCGAAAAACGTATAAATAACCTATTGCGATTGTAAATCTACACACGTCTCACGCATAGTAAAGAGCAATCTACAAGTGTTTTTACAAATTGGATGGCAACAACTTAGTTGAAAAAGGGTATTTTATTTGACGTGTCAAACATGTACGAAGAAGCATGCATACATCTTCGTATCATTGATTTTAATAAAAACTTTTACTCAATTAAGTTATTATTACGGTATCACCTATTATCATCGTATCTTATACATAAATAGTGAGACCTTAAAATTGACGATTCAACGTATCTTTAAATATAAAGATTTGCTTTTTATCGCTGGGAAAAGATTTAAAATATGATTAAAAATCCATTCAAATCCCTAGAACAAGCACGACTTCCTACATAGTATACAAGGTAAGGAAACTACAACGTAGTCAGGTATTATAGGGTAATGGTATCTACAAGACCGAAGTCTTGATGAGTCTCCCCGAACCTTATCCTTGCAACTATATAGTACTTTTGCAAATTACGTCATTGATAAAAATTAAAACTTTAATTTAAAGAATACATTACAAACTATAAATTGCTAGTCTAATCATGGAAGATTTTATATCGGATGTAAGCCGAATCCACTTTTGACTTTTTGCATTATATAGTCCATAATAAATCTTATTTCGATAATCATTAGTCATGTTTATATTTGTTTTCCAAAAAACCCTTTTATTTTCTCACAAGTCAAGAACTTAAAATAAAACATATAAACATCAACTAAACTAAATAACATTTATTTAAACACACTTAACAATTAAGGCATGCAAACATTAAATATGATCCTAATTATCTAATAATTAAACAATGTATTTATTCACATAAGGCTTCTTCATCCAATGACTCCGGCCACATACATCGATTTAATCGATTGCGTAAGCCTTATATAAATAAATACCACTTAGCACATAAATCTTTTAACTATTTTTAGGCCCCATTAATTCAATAATAAGGGTCTTCCCGAATTCTTGAATCATGGATCTTACCAATTAAGAAAATATTTAAAATTATGCGAATCTTGATCATATTTAAATCAAATCTTTTTAACAAATTAACAAGATTTAAATATTTAATATTAATCCATGATAAATTTGCATGATTTTATCATGGATCTTCATTAACAATTAACAAAACTTAAAACAATTAACAATTAATACATCAAGTTTTATATAAAATTGCATACAACCTAGATCTCGTCTAATTAATTTTATTAACCATCAAGATCAAATCTTTTTAACATAAAACGCCCACCGGGGCATTAAAATTAATCACGAAACCCTAATTTGTCCAATTTTATTCCTTGTAATTAAAGATTCTACACGATGGCTCGTGATGCCACTGTTGGGGTTTTAACCGATCTAATTTTAACCAATCAAATTAACACGATTACGCCCCCCCCCATCCGGAATTAAAGATTACATGTAGAACACATTAATTAACAAGGATGGAATATGTATACCTTTTAGCACGAAACGATACACCGCTAAAAGGTAACCGTTAACACCTGTCTTCGCATTAATACGCGTGTGATAACGTTACACATTAATAGCTAAAGCAAGATCTCTCTTAGTCGACAACATAAAAAAAGACCCACACAATGCGTTCTTAGCAAACAATAATGTATGCTAGTACTAGTAGTGATTAGCAAACGAACCCCGTAGTTTGACTATCAACACAATCGAATAACCTTGCAAATTCTTGAGGTCGAACCCCACAAATCTAATACCCCTTAATGGGCTTACTGTTGATCGAATCACAGGAGGTAAACCAAAACCTTATGGTTTTGCTTTGGCTGGAAAAGTGGAACAAATATTTAGGGATTTCTTATTTTTTTTTTAATCGTATGTGATAATGAGCATTAAGGTCATTATATAGACTTGTATTGCTTGGCTTCCAAGCCAAGCAAACCTTCTCCTATTTGGAGTCTCTAGGAAAGAAAAGAAGAAAACGAAGCCCTTCCAATTTCTCGATTTTGCATATTAGCCCCTTAACCTTTTAACGACTAATATTAATTTTTGTTAAACATTTAACGATCGTTTGTTAAATCACTAATTAATATATTATCGTTGTTCTACATATTAACGTGTGCGTCCCCGTAGGCTCGAATAGATTTCCGAACATATATAATTTATACGTGGACATATTCCAACAGCTTCGACTCTCAATATCCTCACAAAATTTTCTTACAAGTTTTTCTCACCTCTCTTTAGATTATGAAAACCCTACATAATCATCCTCTATTTATATAGGCTAAACATAACCTTTTCCTAATTTAACACAATACTAAAATTAGAAAGTATACTCATACTTCTCCAATGCTTCTCCAAAACATAATTAAGAATTGAATCATACCCTAATATTAGTATACATTAGCAGTTAGCAGTTAGCAGTTAGCAGTTAGCAGTTAGCAGTAGCAGTTAAATTTATAAAAGTGCTTGGTAGAATAGTTGTAACTGTAATTTTAATGTGTAAAATGATATAATACCAAATGTAAAATGCTTAGTCAAACAACATTGAGAAATTAACGTTTTTATAATTTTATATGTGCTAACTGCTTTTTTTCAAACGAGCATTGTAATAATAATACTAAATGCTAATTGCTCAAAAATATTTTCTAAAGTTGTCTACCAAACACATTCATTATCTATTGTTTTGTATTTATCTTACAAAATTTATTAGAGTTAATTGCATAAATGGTCCCTGTGGTCTGTCGGGTTTAACGAAAAAGGTCCCTAAACTTTTTTTTCCCGGATCCTGTCCCCAAGTTGTCACATCACTATAACCTCCTATCGGGTTTAGTCCCTTGACCAATTTTTCTGTTTGTTTGACCGTTAATTGTTGGTTTAGTTGGTATAAATGACATAAATACCCTCGTGCTTGTTTCAGAAATGATCCATGTGGTTTCTTGTGTTTCAGAAATGGTCCCTGTAACAGTTAATTATTTTATTTCTTTTATTTGCTTTTTAATTTTTTAATTATTTTATTTCTTTTAAAATTTTAACTTTTTTATACGTTCCATTTATGTTTTATACCGTCTATTTTAGGTTTTCATCGTTTCAATTAATTTTTAATGCGTTTTGGAACATTTATAATTTTTCGTCCGATGTTGTACGTTTTTTACGTTCTACGTTTTTTGTACATTTTGTCCGTTTTTGTTAATGTTTATCTGTTTTCATACTCCTATTTATATTTTTTTGAACGTTTTTTAATGTTTTCGTACATTTGTATACGTTTTTAACGCTTTATATGTTTTCATCCGTTTTATACATTTTCGTACGCTTTCATTCGTTTTTATTAGTTTTCATATGTATTTTTACGTTTTTCGTACATTTTCCATTTTTTTTTGGTTTTTTTTACGTTTTTTAAAGTTTTTTCTAAAGTTTTGTGTACGTACGAAAACAGATAAAAATAAAAATAAAAAAAATTAAAAAAATAATAAAATAATTAAAAAATAATTAAGTATAATAATAATAATAATAAATAATAATAATAATATAAAAAATTAAAAATTAAAAATAAAAATATATAAATAACGAAAAGTTTTTAAAAAATTATGTAAAAATTTAATGAAAAATTCTCAGTTAATTTTTAACGAAAAAATTTCGGCCAATTTATCGTCAAAATTTAATAGAATTTTATTTAAAATTTTCGGTAAATTTTTATTTTTAAAACATTTCGAGAAAATAAAGGCTGAAAAAAAAATTCGAATTTTTTTTAAAACATTTCGAGAAATTTTTTTTTAAAACATTTCAAAAAAAAAATTTACCGAAAATTTTAAATATTCTTACATAAATTTAAAAAAAAAAAATTAACACACATTAATTAGAAAGCTGAAAAAAATATTAAAAAAATGAAGGACTAAATATGTGATATCACATAAACCACAAGGACCATATTTTTTTAATGTTATATAGGTTTTAATGTAAATATATTTGAAAAGACAAAAATACCCATAAAGTTAACGGTCAAGTGACGAAAATGTTAGTCAAGGGACTAAACCCGATACGGGTGAAAACCTTGGGGACAGGATCCGGGAAAAAAAAAGTTTATGGATCTTTTTCGTTAAATCCGACAGACCACAGGGACCATTTATGCAATTAACTCAAATTTATTATGTATTCTTTTTGGACATATAAAAAATTTGGAGCAACTCAATAAAAAAATACATCACTCACATGTTCTCCACTTCTCCAAACATGTACCGTGGCCCCACTTGAGATTTTCTGTTCACGTTACGTTTATATAATATAATGCTAGTCCCGTACTGAGTCGTAAAGAAAAAATAAAGCTTGTTTCCATATGAATATTATTTAGTGTTAACATCATATCTTCGTGTGTTTCGGGTATATTCTTATTTATTGATCACCAATATCAATTTTTGAAAAAATTAAAAAAGTGGTCATATTTAACAAGTTTCTATAAACGAAGTCAACCTTTTCAATTAAATCTAAAATGGCCATTATCCCGTCTTACATTAGACTGCTGCCTGGCTGCCTAAAGAAACTTGTAACAAAAGTTTGGTCACTAAAAGTTAAGTTTTCACTAGAGTTAAGGGATGATGGAGGGTAATTTACGAGAGGCCGATGCAGTGACCCAACGGCATGCCGTTGGGGTTTTTTTCCACCTACGGTGCCGCGGTATTGCAGTCTCCCTCTGCCGTTCGTTCCTTCGTTGGTCCTTTGGCGACCGTTGTCTGCATTTTTTTAAACCGAACTTTATATAACGCTTAAAAAGGCAATGGCTAAAATAAGACACCATCGTTTTACACCTATAAATACCCCGTTTTAACTTACATGAGGTTTTCAACCCGCGCTTCGCTGCGGAGCGCGAGCTTTTAACCAACGAAACAATAGTTAATACTGGGAGTACAACAATATTTTGTCCAAACAGCCATATTTCTACCGTCCAAACGGCCCGACTTCTGAGATCCTATGAAGTTGCAAAACCTACGGGAAATGAATATAAAACCACCACATTAGCTTTGATCTCGACAGGTAGCTTTGTGTTCTGCAACAGCTTCCGGACCATAGACTTATCTGAAAGGTAAGGTTAAGTATATGCGTGATCTTTCTAAATATGGATAGCTTTCCACTTGGAACCTGTAACTGTAACAAATAAAGCATTTTATCTGATGTTTGCTAGGAGATCATTCGCTTATGTGTTTTATGCATTTTTGTGTATAAATTAGCAACCATTTTGCGAATAAGAAGTTGAGCTGGAAATTAGTATAAATAACAACAGAATATATAACCTTATATTTTAGAGATAAGCTCCATTTGTAGTGATACTCGATTCATATTCTCCATATATATTTAAGTATAGTAAATAAAATTGTTCTCATTATCCTTAGTTATAAAAAAGCTTGATGTACATTTGCGGTCCATTACAAACGATTTTCATTCATGTCATAACCTGATCCAAACATTCCCTATTGCTGCAGTAGCCTAATCTAAACACACCTACATTAGCATAATTGAGACACAACTTATTGTTGCAGTAGCCTAATTCGAATACACCATATTTCTGCAGCAGCGTAACGCAAACACAACACAACACAACTGAGAATTGAAGATTCTAGATTTAAACATACCTGATAAGCCATTCTTTGAGGGTTTCTTGCACGATATTGTAACGTCGCATATGATATCTTGTATGCACTAAAGCCTGATTCGATCGACAATCGTATTAGGGATGCACGAAAGGGTAGAAACTTAGCAGATGGTTCGCCGTGAATATATCTTGCAACTTGTTGCCCTGCACCCAAATTGTACATTACGTCATTATGCTATATTTTTCAAAGTAGCTTATAACTTTACAGAAAACTAACCCTAATGTGTTATATTGATTGAAAATACGTTTGGTGAAGCATAAGTACAATGGGTTAGGAAAAGATGTATTCTGAATTTTAATAAATTACGCAGCCAAGTTTTTGCTCTTGATAAGTTTGTAATGACTTTTTTTATTCTAAATACAAACTTTGTGTTGAATCTCTTTAAGTCAAGCTGATGAACAAGTGGTTACCTGATGTTTGAAATTAGCAAGACTCTTGGTATGCATAGGAATTTGTGGGATGACACCGTTAGAAGGCGGGATCCTGAGAAAATGGCATAGCAATGTCTGAAATGAATACATAATCGTTAAGTATGATACTACTACTGCAAAATATAAGTCCTTTTTCTAAAAGATAAAAATGAAGAAAAAAAATCTCCATTATCAATATACATCTTCCTCTGATAAAGAAGCGTTCGTTGACATTCAACGGGTCATCAACCTCCGTTGTGACAATGGCTTTCCTGGTAACGACCTTTTAGACGGATTTCATAGAACTCCTAAGAGATGCAGAAAGTAATTATCTTATTATTTTGAGCTCATATAAGTAATAATCGGATTGAGGATACGACCGCCATGGCGCCAAAACTTAGACAGCTTGCCCGCTCAAGAGCACATAAATCCAAACTTTAAAGCGACCGCTTAGGAGACGCTCAAATATTATCATCACAGCCTCTTAGAATCGTTATCGTTATCATCTTATAAAAACTACTTCAACACCCTTAAGCAAAGTTGAAAACAGTTGTAAGCACACTTAGATTTTTATTTTGGCACAACTTAAGCATAAGCACAAAATATATGCAAGCCAAAAGCCGAAAGTATAAGCAAAACCCGTACCATAAATTGTAATTTTAAGTAGAAAAACAACAATCTCAGCAGCAATACACAAAATATAAGTTCACAAATAATTTAATACTCCCTTGAGTTTAGAATTGCACGACAAAAATCATATTTCCTTTTAAGGAACTCGATATGTTTGTAATCGAACTTATTTTGGGCTAATAAGCCATGGCTGCAATCACAGCTGCAAATGCTACCTTTTTAAGGAGCAATCACCATCTGAATTGCCCAACCAAGATACATATCAGCTCTTCAAACCTCGATTTTTCCTACATTTACATTACATCAGCTCGGCCTCTTTCATCATTACCAGTTTATTAGCATCTTTAAACAAAGAGGAGTCACTCTTTGTGAATACCAAAGTACACGACTCCCCATAATATACGTGGCTTCCAATCGAGTTATCACTCTAATGACTCATCACAAATCACTAACCTAAACATCAATCACATCCACACAGCACAAACAAAAAACCATATATGGAAATGAAAATCCAATTTCTTTTTTAGCCATGAAGTGAAAGAATGGTTAAACCGCCATGACTGAAAATTTAATAACTTGCCCCGCCAATATGCGGATAACCTCAACTCTATACATTTGCCCACCGACGTATGCCAAATCGCCTTATATTATATACAACTTCTTCACAATTCTCGACCGCAACTTAAGTCACTTTTCTTTCAGCTTATTTTGCAGCTTATGAGCTTATTTGACAAGCTTGTTTTGTCTCACATAAGCTATAGTAAACTCATGCAAGTAGTTGTAATCGATCAATGAACAAAATATGGCTTTGAGGCTTTTCCCCCACACGTGCCAACAAACACATAATCCACCTCAAAGCCTCCCACAAAAAAAATCCCAACTCTCTGCGTTTTTTAACCATACCAAATATAACACCCATACAATGATTGTATCATATTAAAGCCAAAAAGATTAAATTTTGTTACACCTTTGCATCGAACCATTTCATGGCTTAACAGTTTAACTCGCATAAATAAGGTAATTGTAAAACCCATTGCTGAAGTACTTACCTAAATCTTGATAAGCCAATAAGCATTAGCACCTTTGAATAAGCTAACTATCTTGATAAGCCAATAACCATTAGCTCCTTAACCATCGGGATAAGCCAATAACTATTAGCTCCTTTAAATAAGCTAACCTCCGTAAAGAAAGAAATCCTTAACAAATCAAAAAACCCACAAAACAAACCACCTACCTACGCTTACCAACGTCACCAACCGATCACTAACGCTACACACCATGAGAGGCGGCAACGAACAGATCGGCGACATCGAAGAGAGTTGCGAGCAAGCGGTGAGGTGGTATCGAAGAGAGTTACAGGCAAGCGGCGAAGCCACAATCTCAACTGCAATACCGAAGATGTAGGGGGTTGTGTGATTGTGATTGAGGTTTAGGTTAGTGATTTGTGATGAGTCATGATCTGTGCTTTTATGTATATATATTTGTTAATTATACGACCTTTCGATACTTAATAGACTATATTTGCTATTATAAGTTCATGGTACGTGTCGTGGAAGAAAACGAAAGAAAACACGATGATATGGAGCTTAAACGAATAAGTAAACTCAACATCTAGCTTCCGGACACTTGTCCACTGTTTTGGCCATAACTTGAGCATACGAACTCGGATTGACGCGATTTAACTGCCCACGCGTTCGGGAAAGAATTCTCTACAACTTTGATTTTTGGTCCAATAGCTGAAAATGTACGAAAACCGGCGTACTTTCAAATAAGTACGCCGCACTTTTCATCAGCATTAATGATCCTTAAAACGACATAAGCCAAGTACGCCGTACTTTTTATAAAGTACTCGTACTTGGCCCCCGCACAGCTATTAAGCCTCCTTGGCTCTCACATTTTACCATCAATCTCACACAAATCAATCTTAGTTCGTGACATCACTTAGAATAGGGATCTTTGGTGATTAGAGAACTTTACAAACCTTTGATCCAAACAACCCTTGGTACCGCGACATCTCTTGATCATACTTCCACTCAATTGAAGCCGTTCCGGACGATCTTGGCTTGTTATTTCTTGATCCCAGAAGTGTAGTGACAGTACATGAAGGTTCAGGACAATAGAAATCAAGAGTTTGTGTTATTGTTAGTAGTTTTCGGTTGTGAAAGCTTGTAATCACCATCCTTGATCTTATAACTTTGGTATCATTTCTTTTATCTTTATTAAATGAATGTATTCTAATTTATGAGTTTAATATGTTGATACGTACATTCTTTTAAAATAAAAACTACGTCAGGTTTTACATTTATAAAACCCTGACTACCTCAACTATTCCTAAGCACTAAAGAATAGTGTACCCTATCGTGTATAGTGTAGTGATTGGTAAGTACGAGTGTCGACCTAAAAAACGGTTTGTGTCTCTAACTGTTTAATTGATTTTATTTATCTACCTAAGAAAGTAGGAAAGAAATCATATTTGAATAATTGAGATTATTGTGGAGCTGTTTTGGTGGCAAGCCTAGCTGGTCAAAAAGAGATTTGGAATAGTAGTGAACAACTAGAAAGGAAGAACGTAATTAATTACTATGATCTCTAGTGCAATGTCTTGTCACAATCTTAAAATTCCTCATATGGTTAAATGTTAACCCAACCGCGACTCGAATGCTGGTCGCGCCTTCTACAAGAGTGAATGAACAAATGTAAAAGCTTACTTCTTTACGAGAGTAAGTGGAACACCCCCAAATTGGGTCGCAGCGGAATAAGGGTCCGAGGCGTGTTACTTCATAGATCAATAACACAAGATGTATATAGAACGACCAAAAAGTCGTTTAAAACTGATACATTGGATTTAACAAAGTATTTGTTACATAAGCCGAAGCTTCACTTGTCCACTTGTTCAAAATACAAAGATTTCTAGCCCATACAATTATACAAAATGTAATGCGACAAAATCTTTAATGCATGATATCCAAATCAAAACCACCAATGTATCCCTTGCACCTCGTGCTTACTGATCCCCTAAAAAACATTGCTTTAAAACGTCAACAATAATGTTGGTGAATTCATAGGTTTGATAAATCATATATTGTAGGACCACAAGATTTCCCAAGTGTATGATAATGCAACAGATGCAGACATCATATAAATGTAATTACGTTGCCCTAAGCTC
The DNA here is from genome assembly GCA_026074375.1 of Tanacetum coccineum. Lineage (NCBI taxonomy): Eukaryota > Viridiplantae > Streptophyta > Magnoliopsida > Asterales > Asteraceae > Tanacetum > Tanacetum coccineum. The sequence continues at coordinate 7,956 of BQNB010057504.1, read as the reverse complement.
ATGACACTGAAGCTCGACATAAATGTATACCATATAAATGGCCTACATTGCCCGTGATGATGTTTTAACCCGCAACATCCTATGTTCGACATGGTATACGTTCGTTTTCCCAGTGATAGCTAATCACCCGAACGGGTATGTTAATCCCAATAGATCTATTCATATCATTCGCGCTCATAATCCAGTAACTGACAGTTTATGATAATGGGCTCAACTAGGGTTATCACTACTTAGGCAACATGTAATCATAATATGAAACTTAACCACTTGTGTCCTGTTATAAAACATTGCATGTTTCTCACCCCAAAAACTTGTAAAACAAATCATGTAAAACGTGAGGTTATGAACTCACCTTTAGTGAGCGAATAACAAGAATATCACAGATAATGCGCCACGCAAATCGTCAGATGCAACCTATTTAAATTAAGTGTTGTATAAGTTACTAATCACATGCGTAATTACTACCATGCATAATTTCTATATAGGCTAATCACCATCTTATGTTTTGGAAAAGTTGTGTTTAATAAGTTAAAAATTTATAATTACCGTGTATAAAACTGGCGTAACTTACGGCGTTTGTTATTTTTTTTGTATTTGTTTAAGCCCGATTTTGAAGGTTTTCTTATGCCACGCTTCGTATTAGGCACAGTTATCATTATTTACATATTCATATTTTTGATCCTCAATGAACAGTACTTTTACTGTCACCGCCAGTTAAAATATTTTTATATTTTAGTTATCGTAAACCCTAACCGTCGTATTTTATTCGTTATAGCTCCGTTTTTAGCGATTCTTTCGAGCACTTTCTCGTAATTGAAAGTTCTAATGATTTATGAGGTTTATAAAAATAAAAGTTTCTGTCATGAATAGTAACTTTTATAAAAATAGTTTTATAAAAGTATTAATTTCCGTAAACTCGCGAAATTCATAACTCATTCGTTATTAATTGAAAAATTACGATTCTTATCATTTTGGAATCCTAAAAATATGTATAATTTGTTATAAATACCAAACTTGCTGTTTGAATATTTTTTATCAAAAGTTTTTATAAAAATTCTTTTACGACTCCGTTTATTAACGTATAACTTGTTTTTACCGTATTTTTTTTGTTATTTATCCATTTTTCAAGTTTCTTAGCTTTTTGGAATCGTCATAAGACGTACTAATTTATAAAAATATAAAGTGGGCAGTGCAATTGATTTAAAACAAAGTTTAGGGTGTCATATCTTAATTCCATATGTAAACTTTGTTTCTATAACTTTTAACTTTGTATTTTACCATAAGTCTTTTATACTATATATATATATATATATATATATATATATATATATTATTATATGTCGTTACATATAAAAGGTCCCATTAGTCCACCTATGTCCTCATATGGCCGAACAAAAGTATCCAAATTAACAATTACCAAGTTTGATTATTCACATTACTTGTAGCTTTTCTGTAAATCATTAAAAACTTAATTGTTCATTACACTTTTTAGGCTAACCAAGGTTTTCAGCTCTTATACTTCATTAATAAACTAAATTTTAATGTTCATATAAACATCACTAAAAGTCCATAAACAAGATTAACATGTCATTTGCCATACTTTTACTTGTAACATATTTAAAAAGCCTTTAAAACCCTAATTTACTAGTTTGTACATAAATATTTTTATACATAAACCAAGTGTGTACAAGGCTTACAACCATTTTGTAACCTCAATATAACCTCCATAGAACATGTGTACAAATCAATAAATCATGTTTACAAGAAAATCCACTTTTACAATGTTAAACATATCCTAAATGGTGATTTGACTACACAGCACATCATATACATAAAAACTCATAAAATGAAAGTATAAAGGTTTATAGGAGACCTTATGATAAATGATGGTGATGAGAAATAAGTGATAAACCCTTGTTTAGACACAAAACCAAAGCTTACAAATGTGAAACCCTAGATTAGGTTATGAAACCCTAATCTTTCCTTTTCTTGATAATAACTTGCAAATGGCTAACCAATGCTTGGAAACATCTTAGAATATCTTAGGAATGATGTATGTAGGTGTGTATAGGTGGTAGAAAATTTGGTATGGATTTATTACAAAGGGGTGTTTGAGCCGTGGCATATAAGAGAGCAAAAGAGAGTGTTTGTTTGATTTTTGGTTAGGTATTTTCTATCTATGTGTTATCTCTCTTGAATACTTGTACATATAAGAGTTAGATGCTCAAAAAGTTTGTAATAGTTAGTCAAAAACAAGATGAGAGTTTCTAGGAGAGTTGGTCTTGGTCAAAGAAACAAGGTATGGCTAGGTTTAATGGGTTAGGAGATGTACAAGCCACTTGTTATAAAAATTATGTGCCTATGGTCTCATATTTGGGTGGGATGGGGAGGGGGAAAAGGCTTCTAGAAGTCTTTTGTTATATAACACAATATTTAGTGAAATATATGAAAGTTTCAACTTGTAGATTTTAGATAAAAGATGTTTACTTGCAAGTATTTGTGTATTGTTTTATTTTCTAATATACAAAGTGTAATGTAATATTAACTTGGGTAAATTTAATAAAACTTTGGGCATTGGGTACACTCGTGGATATTTATTGAAGCGTAGATTAATTAACGTGGTTCCGAGTATGCCTAAACGCAATTTATCGCGAAACGTATACACTTTACGCAACCATTAAAAATAAAATGAACAAGGACCATAATTATTCTCAAAATAATTATTTAATACTTGATTGATGTAAACATTTAATCATTTGATGCCCGTTTACATTGAACGCTAATTTTTGGCGTACGCGATTAAACTTAACGTTTACGATTTAAAGCAAACACATACAATAAAAGATACATTGTGGATTTATTGACGATGTTAATGACCCTAAAACAAGGGGTGTTATAGTCTTCCCCTATTAAGTGAGCCTTGTCCTCAAGACTTAAGACGCGACACTTGACGACGGTGCGGTCTTTGTGAACAGATGTGGGTATTTCTTCCGGAATTGATCCTCGCGTTCCTATGTAAACTCAAGACCTCGCTTGGAGTTTCATCGAACCTTGATTAATGGAATGCAGCTTCGCTTCAACCGTTTAACTTCATGGTCCATGATCTCAACGGGTTCCTCCACAAACTGAAGCTTGTCATCAAAATGAAGTCTATCCAACGGAACGGCTAACGGTTCATCGACATAGCACTTTTTCAAGTTGGATACATGAAATGTATTGTGAACCCTGCTTAGTTCTTCTGGAAGCTCGAGTTTATAAGCAACCTCTCTAACCTTTCCTAACACTTTGAAAGGTCCAACATACCTGGGGTTTAACTTCCCCCGTTTGCCAAAATGTACGACCATTTTCCAAGGCAAAACTTTAAGTATAACTTTATCCCCGACTTGGAATTCCATCGGTTTATGCTTCAGATCGGCGTAACTCTTCTGTCGATCACGAGCGGCTTGCATCCTTTGCTTGATTTGGATGATTTTCTCAGTCGTCTCTTGAATTAGTTCTGGACCGAGGATTTGAGCTTCTCCAACTTCGGTCCAACAAACAGGTGAACGACACTTTCGACCATAAAGTGCTTCGAATGGTGCGGCCTTGATGCTAGCGTGATAGCTATTGTTATAAGAGAATTCAACTAACGGTAAGTGATTAACCCAACCTTTTCCGAAATCGATCACGCAAGCACGCAACATATCCTCGAGAGTTTGAATTGTCCTCTCGCTTTGCCCGTCTGTTTGTGGATGGTACGCAGTACTCATATCCAAATTAGTACCTAAAGCATTCTGAAGTGACCTCCAGAAGTTGGATACGAATCTCGGGTCGCGATCACAAATGATTAAGATAGGTATTCCATAGGATCAGTCTCTCTCATTGGTATGAAAATTGCAGACTTAGTGAGTCGGTCAACAATCACCCAAATGGTGTCGTAGCCTTGCGACGTCTTAGGGAGCTTTGTGACAAAATCCATAGGTTGTACTAACAATCCTGATGGCCTTTGATGTTCGGCCTTGACTTTAGCACATGTCAAACACCTGCTAACATAGGTGGCGATGTCGGCTTTCATATTGGGCCACCAATATAGCTTCTTCATATCTTGGTACATCTTGTC
>BQNB010057503.1:1258-38187 GCA_026074375.1 Tanacetum coccineum | reverse complement strand
TATTCGTTATAGCTCCGGTTTTAGCGATTCTTTCAAGCACGTTCTCATAATTAAACGTTCTATCTATTTATGATGTTTTTCAAAAATAAAGTATCCTAATGAACAGTAACTTTTTATAAAAGTATTAATTATTGTAAACTTGTTATAGTCGTATCTTTTTTGTTAAAAGTCGGTTTTTCGAGTTCTTTACATATTCGGAGTCGTCATGAGAAGTACTATTTTTATAAAACATAAAATCCATGCCTTGGATTTCGTGCCAAAACAGCCCTTATATAATCTTTTTCATCTCGTTCCTTGGACAGTACGTGTCAGTCATTTTCTTTCTCAGATCGGCCCAAGTCATTGCATATGCAACATCATGACTGACAGTCATAACATGGGAATTCCACCATGTTAGAGCACCTGCTAGAAGAGTACAAGTGGAAAACTTAATCTGATTTTCCACAGAGCAATTACTTATGCGGAAAACAGTCTCCATCCTTTCAAACCATTGAGTTAATTCAACAACTCCCTCAGTGCCTTTGAAATATAGAGGTTTGCACTTCATAAAGTCTTGGTAAGTGCACTCTCGAGCAAAGCGTTCAGTCCTTCTGCCACCCGTTCCTAAAGTATGGCTATCATCGCCATTCCTATTTGCATCACGTACAGCCAAAGCAGCAGTGACACCTTGGTAAATCATTGCCTGAAGTTGGGCATTAGTGACCAATGTGGTGGTGGTTGCTATTGGGGATGGGGTTGTTGTGACCGGTGTTGACCTTGTGGCTTGTTTTGGTGCCATTTTCTTCAATCACAAGAAAATACAATACTTGTTAGATTTCATAAAATCATAACCATGACATGACATATACATGATAAATAATGTGAGATCACATCACATAGTGAAATATACAACTGAATTGTAATCTACAATGATATAACCAAATTCGGACATTCATTTCAACAACAAATAAAACCTAAACCAAATTCGATATAGACTATGGACATATACATGATAAATAAAGTGAGATCACATCACACAGTGAAATATACAATTGAATTGTAATCAACAATGATATAACCAAATCGACATTCATTCACAACAAATTCGATTATAGACATGACATAATACGACCATTCCATATATAACTAGAAAACATACATGATTGGTTCAGATACAAAATGATCACATCGATTAGGTTACAAGATAAAAGAATATATACAACCTAAAGCCATACTAGCTAGGATTGAACCCATAATACTTAGTAGGCTGTACAAAACAACTAGCCATAACAGAATCTAGGAACTACTACCAGCCTCCTCTGGTAGCTCTGGCTGTGAAGGACCTCCAGCGGGTCCCTGCTATCCCTGTAGTGCGGTAACCTGTCCTTGTAGTGCTGTCACCTGTCCCTGTAGTATGGTCACCTGTCCTTGTAATGACTGCATCACTGTCAATGTCTGTATAAGCTGCTGCTGTCGGGTATAATCAGCTGTCTTCAACTCTCTCATCTCAGCAAATCTCCTAAGGTCTGCCTTCAGCATCTTTGAAGTTACAGCCTGTCTCCTACGATTAGCAGCATGCAACTCTCTAATCTCTGACATCTGACCCAGTACGGTAGTGCGCAGTGACATAACCTCTTCGTGGGTAAGATCACTCGCATCCATCGATCGCCTCCAAGCCTCTTAGGATAATCTAGCCTCTGTCTCTATTAGATGACGTGTATATGCATGTGCTTGTCTGTCTCTAAACAACATATTGAGCCGACCAGCTAATAGCTGTCTCTGACTCTGCTCATCGTCTAACCTCGTATAAATCTCATCCGTGTCTCTCCTAACTGGTGCCCCTGCAGGGTCTCAACTATCTCATCCCACGAGTCAGTGATCCCATATCCAACCTCTCTCTCTGGATTACGCCTGATCTCCCTATCCATAGTAGCTACAAAGCCATAGTCTGCCCTAAGACCTCCAGCCGGTCAGCGCAGAGCAGTGAACTCTCTCTACTCGTATTAGACAAGAGCGATACCTAACCTCTTCCGAGGTGGTAAGGTAACCTCGGGTCTGTCCTCCCTACGACTAGCAGAGGGTAGTAGCAATGGTGGTGATGAAGTAGGAACTGATATGGGCAAGGGTGGTGGTATCCCTGATGATGGTGCATCTGATCTGGTGGGGGAGAGTATGAAGGGTGGTGGTAATGGTAGAGAATGGGAAGTAGATGCGGCCTTAGCTCTCAGCCGGATCATAGCAGCTCGATAGCCTGATAAGTGCTAAATTGTATACATAAAATACCCGGGATTTTGCCAATAAAAGCCAAATAATGCCAAAAGGATAGAAATTTGTGTGCTTTTGTGTCTATTGTGCAGGATTTGTTATGTAAAGACAAAAGGAAGCAAAAACGACCAAAAACCGACAAGAAATGAAGAGACAAGACAAGAGTGAAGAATGGAAGCCAATCTCAAAAGCCGGATTAAGCCCGTGAGCAAGAAAAGTCAAAAAGTGGGTCAAGATTATGAAATAACAAAATCAACTCTTGAAGAAAATGACTTTTCTACCCTTTGAATGAGATGGAAAATTACTAAAATACCCTTTTAGGCTTTTCTACAACAAAAGCCCATTAAAAAGTCCAAAACAAAAGTCCATTTCCTGGTTTCTAAACTACAAGGACCAGAAGTGAAAAGTTTGTAAGTTATTTTACATTACAATTTTGGGAATGAAACGAAAGGGCTAGATGTGCAATTTTCTCAAAGTTTCAAACACAAGAGCGCGGGTTAATTCTCCCTAACAACCCCTTAACCAACTTTCCCGCCAAATCTCAACAAAAACCCAAACCATTCTAAATCCTTCCCTGCTTCTCCCTTCTCTTCTTTACCTCGTATTTACACCACCTCCACGTCATTTCTATGACGTGGCAACCTCTAATTGGTCCGAACACCTCACGATTTGGATCCAACGGCTTAAATTCAAAGAGAATAGATCAAGGGCTTGGATTAATTGAGTTTCTCATCACTCTTGTCATCCCCATATATAAATAAGCTTGTATTTCAGTTTTAGAGGAGTTAGTAAGTAGTTAGTTAGAGTGTTTTTAATTTTCAGTTTTCTTTGTATTTTTTAGTTCGTGTACTGTTCATCGTTTTCACTTAAGCTTTTAAACTTGCTATTCAGTTGTACTTCCTGTTTTGAATCTTGTACTCTCCTTTTAAAAGTAATAAAGTTAGTTTAATTGAGTTTGAGTTTAAGCTTTCATGAAATAAGCTGTTTTACATAATAAGCTTGCAATAAGCTAATTTTAGCTTATTGAGTTTTCTCTTGTTCTAAAAGTGTTCTATATCACTAAAGCTTTTAATTACAGTTTTTTGTCTTTTAGTATTCTTATTGTTCATTTAGTCAAATTTGGAAGCATTGAGGAAGAATAAGCTAAATTCAGCTTATAGAGCTTATAGCTTTAAGCTCTTGGTCTAGAGGCAAGGTGCCACTTTAGGATTTTGTTTAGAGGTCACTCATTCAGAAAGAGTGACCTATAGTTCTGAGACTACAACAATCTCAGGTTTCACATTCTTAAATTCATTTTAGCATTTTCATTTAGCTTAATCAATTAGCTTATTTCAATGACTTTGTTTGTGCTTAATCCTGTTAAATTTGCTTAGTTAGTTTATAGATGCAATTACTTAAAGCTAGTTGTAGCTAGAATTCATTAAGCTTACATTTTGCTTTAATTCTGTCATTTAGTAATAAGTAGATAGCTGAGTAACTAGCTTAATCTTCTTAATAAGCTATAGGTTTTAGTGCTTAAATAGTTTAGTTAGGTGAGTTTTAGAGTGAGTAGATATAAGGTTCTAGTAGTTTTAGTTTTAAAATAGATTTTGAGAGGAATTCATTTGTGACAGTACCTATTAACTAGTGTTTGGAATAAGGAGTATTTGACTTTTAAAGTCAACAAAATCATGTCAAAACTCTTTACCTAGTTTAGTTAAATGATATAATCAAGTTTTAAACAGGTTTTGAGAATTAATTTGTAGAATTTCAAAGTTTATAGTTTAAAAATAGTGTTTTAGCACCAGGGCAGTTTTAAGTGTAAAGTGTTTTTAGAATTAAGAGATTTATGGCATTTTAGAGTTCACTTTGTGTTAGTGTACACTTGGATACATATAGTGAGTTAGTGTGAGAGTTCTTAACATAGTTCTTAGCCTGCACTTTAGAGTTTTACCAATTGCATCAGCAACAACAGTTAATACTGTTGTTGCTCATCACTTTTCTAACCACTTTTTAGCTTTAGTAATTAGGAGTTAGAATTTGATTTTAAGCATTTCAATAGTACTCCATTAGATTAGTATAGATAAGCTTTTAACTTTCGTTAATAAGCTTTTGATTAGCTTTTATGATCTTGCAAAAAGTGGTGATAGCAACAGTTTAGATAATTAGCTTATTCCTTTTAGATTCCTCTTTTCTAGTTATTTTTATCAAAATCCTTTTAGCTAGATGTACTCAATATTCATAGGAGAGTTTATTTGCAAAAAATTAGTTTCTAGGAATTAGAATTGAGCTTTTTAGCTTATTAGGATTTGCTTAAAAACAGTTTTAAGCTGAATCTTAGTCTTTTTAATAACAAATTTCTTGTGAATCTTGTTAACTTGTAGTTTATTACTTTTTAGAAATACTTAGTACACATCTTAAGCTTTTCATAGAAACTTTTGGATTTCAATTTCATTTAGTAATAAGCTAGATAAAAGCCAAAGTTTGAAAAAGTTAGGAAAAGCTTAGTTTCTGTTACTCAGAACAAAATGCTTATTTTCTAGCTTATCTAGTGGATAAAAGTCAAAAGTGCCTTTGTTAAAGTTGTAGAGGATAAGCTCATGTACAACTTTGTAGTTTTAAGTTTTTGCTGAATTTCACTTTTTAGATAAGCTCAAAATAAGCCAAATCGTAGGGTTTGTTTTGTATTTTCTCAATAGTTAAGGGTTGACTGTTTTAACTAGATTGTAATTTTCTTTAGGATACCCCACCTACCCTTTACTTTCTATTGTTTCACTTTCTACCCTGTTCTTTTTAGTATAATAAAATAGTTTTAATATTTTTAATTTTAGTTTAATAAAATTAGGGTTAGGTTTTTAATTGGCAAAATTAGGGTTCAATTGGTTTATAAAATTTGGGCATTTTTATTCCATTAGTTTTCTGCACATTTAAAGTAGTTAAAAACCATTTTTCTTTATTTTTCCAATTAAATTTGTATTTTCTAGGAATTAAAATAGATTTTAAGTAATTTCTTTTTCTTAAAAAATTCATAGAAAATAGAAAAATGTTTGGAAAAATCTAATTCTTTTTGTAATAATTTTCTTTTTCATTCTAGTATTTTTGAAAAATAAAAATAGAATTTTAGTGTTAATTTTTAGAAAAAGTTTATTTTTAGTAATTCATTTTTCTTTAGAAATTCATAAAAAATTCAAAAATAGTTAAAAAATTCTAATTCTTTTTCCTAAAATTTTCTTTTTAAATTTGTGATTTTTAGGTATAAAATTTGTTAAAAGTAGTGCCTTAGATTTTAAATTTTAGTTTTAGCTCACGTTTTTAATTCACGTTTGTTAATTTTTCGTATTAGTTAAACGTTTTTAATCGTTTAATTGTTTTTATAGTTTAATTGTGCTATTATATTCGTAGTGTAATTCAAAATTCAAAAATCCTTTATCCATTCTTGACTCGAATCCGAATTATTCCCGAATCTCAATTCACGACTTCGTTGGGATACGACCCGAGAAGAAATACTTCCCGGTTAAAAATATACGTATTGTGTTTTCTTAAGTGAGATTTTATCCTTTTATTTTCTCTTGTTTGAGAAGTAATTGGGAAGAATTGTCACGAGATTTATACTATACATATATAAATTTGACTAGTGTTCAAACGACTATACCAGGGATCACTCTCAATGAAATGCATGTCTCAATTCTCTATACTTTCTTCTTCTTTCATAAGTTGCTATTAGGCCGTTGTTTCACAACCTGAACTTCAGATTTACACACATTGAGTTCTGATTTGTATATATCAAAATAGAGAGTCGGAGACAGGAAAGGGGGCAGGATGAGCATGTACCCCTAGCAAAAATAAATTATAGCGTAAATTTTTTAAAATATCTTACTATTTTTTAAATGTGCCCTCAAACAAGACGATGTATAGTTTAGTTTTTTAAATTTTTTAATGTGTCACATCAATCATAACTTTCTAGCTTCACCGTGTTAAGATACAAGCATAATAGACACAGTGTAATACATATATATACAACTCTTTATAACGTTAGATGATGTTGTGAGAACTAAAAACAAATGTGTGCAAATCTTTGATTCAAGTGAAATAATTGACTTTTAACTACATGTTAATAAATGAAATAATTCCAACCAACTCACAAAATGCTTGTGATAACCGATTAACACTATCATTTGTTTTAAAAGATAAACGCCTATTCAAGTTACTCTGGGAAAGCTAAACTTTTGTGACTCAGTACTGCCTCATCGAATTAAGCCCGAGACAGTGTTCGACAGTTTATATAACTAACCAAAGTTATGATTTAACTCGTTGTTAATAAACGTCCTTTTCGTTTAAAGCAAAGAACAACAAGTACTACCGGTTTTGACAACTCCGCATGTGCGCCACCCAGCAATTTAGGACCATTTAACGTGGGTTACATGTACATTGGTCTCACCAAAATCGAACATTAACTGCCTCCAACTTTGATATTCGCTACTAAAACCCCTCGAATTGTTTACATAATTACTAAACCACGCCACCACGTACGGTTTAAACGCCAGCTCTAAGCCCTTTTATTAACCAATAGGAGGCTTATCAACATGAGAGAGGTTAATCATAGTTTCACTTGTGGATTAATAGTACGGATATAAGGGTGTGTTTGGTTTCATCGATGGAATGACTATCGGTATGACTTTGATAATAGGATGTAATGAGAATTGGTATTGATCGATACCTCATTTCCGATACCAACGTTTGGCTTAATTATCAAGCTAGGTATCAATTATAAAATCAATGCAAAATATATAGGACCCATGATATAGATTTGGAAATCACCTTATTAGTAAACTATGGAGTATTAAACAACTTTTTTTAGAACAGCGGAAATTTATTAAAACTAGCAAGGAGCTAGAAAAAGGATTACAAAATAGAAACCTCTAAAGGGTTTCGAAGCCAATTGTTCCAAGAAATGGACGACAATTTGTTTCTAGAGGAATATCACCTAAAAGAACAATCTACAATCTTATCAAATAAGAAGCTACGTTTAGGCGGAACGGTACCAAATTTACTTCTCATTCCATTACTTATTAAACAAACAACTTTAATCGGAATGAAAGCATTCCCTTATTCCGATTACCATCTACCAAACACAAAGAATTTCGGTACCACCTTGTGCATGAGTGACTTGATGTTTGGTTTCATGATTTCGTAGCATATTACTACTGGCTAAAGATTTATTGGCCTTATAGTAAAACAACAATGTGATTGTTGATATCAAACAAGTCTTTTAGTGAACACTCAATTACGATGTTATTGTTGTTGACTTGTTTCCCGCATCTTCTTTATAATTTTATCAAAATAAGTTTCTAGCGGTACTTCTTTTAGTCAACAATCTATTACGATAGTGAGATGTAGGATTATTGTGAATACCATGAAAAAGGTTATATAACGTATATTTTGTAAGGATGAAATAGTATATAACAAAACCTGAAGGGCTAAGAGTATAACTTGCACCCTATAAACATGCAATAAAAAAGAGTTGGTCTTTTTATGGAAAATGACATGGAAAGAGTTGGACTAGACCTAAAACATTCAACTATGAATGGATTATGTTATCTTGTTGAAAAGACGATATATATATCTGTATCAATGAGACTTGAAGTGACAATAATTGGATTTCGAAAGTTAACCATAAACAAAACATAAAGGTATTGGACATACAACTCAAAGTTATCACCTAAGAGCTTGAGGTGTAGTAACGAGTTCCACTCGTTAGGCTTAGGTGAAACCAACTTAAACCCATGTTACCGCATCGCTATGTTAAGTTGGTTGGTGCACGTTTGCCTACTCGTTGGTTAACTAACGAGTCGTTGATTGTGTGTTTTTTAATTAGTTTTTGTGGTGGGTTTGTGTTTTAGTTGGGTATTGAGGGTCTCAAAGGTGTAAGTTAGATGCAGGTTACTGATGCGAGTGTTTTTGGGTAAATTAGTTGGTTGTAAGTTAAGTGAAAAAAGCTGATGTGACGCGCATATGACAGTAACTTGAGTGTTACTGCACCGTTGTTACATTGCCATTAGATGTTATCGAATATCATTTTACACCATATATAAAGGCGGAGACATGATTTTAAGTTAAGAGGAGCCCAACCAAACATAAAAGTTATAATGACAAATTCGCCCAATGTTTATATTTTTTTCTCAAACCATCATTCAACCTAACACCATAATGGCCAAGGATAAATTAAATTTTAGAAAACATAGTTTGACAATTAAATTCATCTTAGTAGGGGTGAGCATCGGGACGAAACCGACCCGTCCCGACCCGATCCCGACTCATCCCGAAACCGACATCGTGGAAAACCCAAACCGAATCCCGACCCGATTTAATCCCGAGTCCCGAACCGAACCGAGTTAGGCCCGAGTAATCCCGGTTTGTGTGGTTTTCTTTGTGCGATCCCGACTCATCCCGAGTCCCGAACCGAACCGAGTCCCGACATCGTGGAAAACCCATCCCGAGTCCCGACCCGAGTAAGGTCGGTTTGTGTCGGTCGGTGTCGGTTTCGGTCGGTTTGTGTCGGTTTTCGGTCGTCGGTCGGTTTTGCTCACCCCTACATCTTAGGGGTTGTTTGATTTGTGCTTAATGGAAAGATTAAGTACTGAATGCTGAATCGTGCAGCATTAAGTGTGTTTGATGAAAACAAAAAGTCACCTCTGAATGATGAACATAGTGCTGACCGATTCTTCAATAAATGCGTGCAAAATCACTCAGCGCCAACTATTGTATTGTCACCTCAGAGACATTCACCTCTATTTTAATACTGCTATTCATTACCTATAACCAAGAGGCTATAGAATGTGATATTGATATTATATTATAGTATTATTATTGAGTAGAATACTAAAGCAATATGTCTCGAACATACATATCTTCGCTATTATATGCACTTGAAAGCAGATACCACTTGATGAATTAAAAAAAAGGAAAACATGTGTCAGTACTGAAATATCGTTTGCAGAGTTCGATGTAAACAAAAGACTTATGAGTTAGGCTATTAATTCTAATGCAATACTGGCCATATTATGATAGATTGATGTTTGTTTACTACTTTGAAATTTCAACTCTAATAGAATGTTTTGGTTTATTAGAGAAAAATGTTGCATAAAAAGTATTTAAACGCTAAAAGTGATGTTTTTAATTTAATCATGAAAATTAATATAGTAATTTTTTCATTAAGATTATCCATTCAGAGCCGTTATCAAACAACGAAAAAAGATCCATACAGAGTCTTTTAATCATTCAGAATTATTAATCATTCAGTGCTAAATCAGTATGATTTATCAAACAACCCCTTAGTGTTATATTTGATTGTTCAAGTTGTTCGTTTTTAAACATTAACCAGCATATATCTATACTACATATAATAAGGAAGGTATTTCCTTTCTTGATTGAATGCACAAAACTTAATTTTAAATATTACTCTCTTCGTTTCATTTTAATTGTCCTCATCACTATTTTAGTTTGTTCCAAAACCTTGTTCACTTTCTTAATTAAGATGTTTATATTTATTAAATTAACAATTTTACCCATCTCATTCAATTTTGCGTTTAATAAGATAAACTTGTCATTTTAATAAACGAGGCGTGCCCACACCCGTGCGTTGCACTGGGCTTGTTCTTTGGGAGAAATTTGATGCTCCATATCAATAAACACCCTAAATCTGTAAAAACAATGATACATACAGTAAATGGGTTCGCTTTCTTTTTGCAATTAGATTAGTTTACAAAAAAGCATATATCAATCATTTTGCATATTCAAATAAGTCCGATATGAATCGTATATTAGAACCAAATTAGTTAGTCTGAATGTACCGGTTGAACATTCATTAGTTTCTTTCCCCTTTTCGTTTCTTGATATCTCCAACTAACTTCTTCACGTATGCAATATATCCATCAACATTAAATTTCCTTTTGAAACCTGCATAGTTCATGTATCTTATCTTCCCAAACACGGGTCTCTCTCGCCAACCCTAAAACAAACCCAATATAATAATTGTGGTCCTATCAGCATAAGGTTTAAGTAAGTTACTCGATGTTACTAAAAAAGACGTGAACCGCAAAAATGAAGAATGCAGACCTAGTCATGTACACCACAGATTGACCACATACAACCAATGTATCCGTTTGGGAGTACTGTAAACAAAACCATTTATACAATAATCAGATTCAGCAAAGACCAAAATAAAAAAGATAAGGCTTATCAAGTACCTTGTCATTCATATAAATCGCTATCTCTAGAGCTTCTTGCGGGCTACTCGTTCATTCGAGGATCTTTTTCGCCCAATACATTCTATGATCATGTTATACGTAAAATCACATACAAAACTTTGTTATAATTCTTCAAAAATGAGGAATTTATCAATGTACATCAATTTTCTTGAATTCCTGCTTCTCATAATCTGGTTATATAATTGCTACTTACCGCATAAAACCGTGCATTTTTCCATTATGAACCAATTATATAAAGAAAGTCCATTGACCCAAGAATTGATTTTGATACCAACCCAATAGAAAGAAAGGCTTTCTGAGCATTTTGGTTGTGCTTAAATGCAGGGATGCCCCCACTTTATTGTAACACCCCCAAAATCAGGTCGCAGCGAAAAGGTAACAATGGGGTGCTACGTCAAAGTACAAAAATCAAGATATAGAAAACGACCTTAAATGGACGTTAAAAATAAGATTCATTCAATGTCATTACAAAAGATCAGAGTTTTCACGTTAGGTCCCATAGTTTTGATAAAAAGACATTAAGATTTTATAAGACAAAAGTTTTTCATATGAATTAAGAAAACAAAATCCCTCCGAATAATATACCGTTCACGGCTCCCATCACAAGACTTAAGCCTCAGCACCTGAATTAAAACATGCTAAAACGTCAATAAATGTTTGAGTGAATTCATAGTTTTTACAGGAAATAGCGTAGGACCACAAGATTTAATAATAGTAGCCCTATGAAAACACATTCAAAAGTCCAACACATGTATTATTGCCCTAACTCATACACGAACCTTAACGTAATAAACAGAAATCAAACCAGTACTCGAGGTTTGTGCCCCAACACGGATACAGATGTTACAAAAACATCCTACGAATTTTCTCAATACAGATGTTGCCAAACATCCTACGAATTTTCTTCAAATGTTAAATGCGTCAATGGTCAACTAGAAACCACAGCCTAGACGGGGATGGTCAGTCCCGATAGATCTATCCATAACACTAGCGTATACCCAGCAGGTAATTAACGGTTCATGATAAAAGGGGACTTAAATGGCAATACGGTAACTTAGGCAATAATGTAATCAGGAAATAGCATACAGTTTTGAAAACACTTGTGTCCAAAGAAATCAAGCATGTAATCTCCCCCGTATTTAATAAAGCAAGTAGTAGAAAAAGGGGCTACGAACTCACCTTGAGTGAATGGTAATCAACAAGTATTCACAATAGAAAAAGCGTCACGCTTACGATCGAATGCAACCTAATCCAATATAGGTCGTATAAGTACTAAACACTTTGATTATTTATAGGTCGTATAGCTCATTATACTATCGTTCGGGCTATCATAATTAAGAGGTCATGTAGTGAACGTATGAGGAGCTAGGACACTTTAAATCGTAAATCCAACAACTCGTCGATACGCCACCCCGAAGAGGCCTCATTATGAAACTCCCTAGTAATATAGTACTTTGATAAACTAATACCACATATAGGTCTATATAGCTCAATCACCATCTAATTGTTTTGGTAAAATTGTGTTTAATAAGTTAAAACGTTTATAATTATTGTTTTAGTAAAACTAGCATAACTTTCGCGTTTTAAGCCCGATTTTAACGTTTCTTATGCCCACGCTTTCGTATTAAGACGAGTTATCATAAATTTACATTTTTGAACTTTTGACCTTCTGGTGAACAGTAACTTTTACTGTTCACACCAGACCCTAATTTATTTTTATCGTTCTCGTTATCGTAAAACCCGTAAACGTCGTATTTTATTCGTTATAGTTCCGTTTTTAGCGATTCTTTCGAGCATGTTCTCGTAATTGAAAGTTTTATTGATTTATGAAGTTTAAAAATATAAAAGTTTCTGTCATGAATAGTAATTTTTATAAAAATAGTTTTATAAAAGTATAAACTTGAAATCGTCGTATCTTTTTCGTTATAAATCGGTTTTTCGAGTTTCTTATCATTTTGGAATCGTCATGAGGTGTATTATTTTATAAAAGTGTTAAACCCACTGTTTGGATTTCGAATCCAAACAGCCCCTTATGATCATCATATATACTTATTTATTTAACTTGTTTTATATACTTTTTAAATCACTAGTTTATACTTAAACATTTTCTACTTATATCAACATGGTACAATACTTATATAATCATTTTAACATGATATAAGCAACAACATAACATAATAAAAAGTGTACAAATTCATAATCTCAAGTAAAAATATGTTTAACATGTTTAAAAACATCCTAATGGTGATTTAACTATATAGAACATGTAAACACAAAAAGATGATTAAAGTAAAGACATAAAGGTTTATAGATAACCTTATAATGATGTATGATGATAACCAACACAATCTAAACCCTTGTTTAGATTGTAAACCCAAGCTTGCAAGATCTTGATTTCCTAAACCCTAATTTTCCATTTTCTTGCTTAACACTTGCAAAGAATTAACCAAGGCTTCAAACCATTTTAGTAGGTCTTAGGATTGACGTGTAAAGGCTTGTATAAGTGGTAGAAAAATTTGTATGGGTTGTGTGTATAGAGGGTTTTGAGCCGTGGCCTAAGAGAGCCAAGAGAGAAAGATTGTGAAGTTTTTTTTTCTTGTTTATGGAAGAGTGTATGTGTTCTATCACAAGTGTGCATGTATATATACATCTAGATGGTCAAGGAAGACCAAAGACTAGTCAAGGGACAATGGGGAGGGAATTAAGGGGTCTTTGGTCAAAACTACATAATCTAGTCCAAGCCTTAATTACTTGTGTTCATTGGTCCCCTAAAGAGAGGGTTATCCCATGATAATGAGGAAGCATGACTAGAAATATAATTTTGGTCATAAGGAAGGTGTTACTTGCATTTTGTGTAAGTTGTAATTCATTTAAACATAAGGAAATGTATACTTTGTAAAAGGTATAATCTAGCTTATTTACTTTATAATGAATTCGGCTAAGGTGATACCATAGGTGAAGTTTTATAAAAACTTTGATCATTGGAAATAAAAATGAGTATTTGTTGAAGCGTAGAAAAGTTTTGGTGCTTCCGGGTATGCCTAAATTTAATTTATCGCGAAACGTAAACGTTTTACGCAACCAATAAAAATAAAATATAAAGAGTTGATTATTACTTTCAAAAAATAAAATAATTCTTCTATCGTTGGTAAAATGTTATCGTTTAAGTGGGTCAATCGTCTCGTAAAATAATATTTATAAATTTAAAACTCATATAAATATTATATAAATGATTCTAAAAATGTTTTGCCAACAGTTTTATTAAAAACGAACCAACACTATTCATGTCAGGAAATAGTGTATAAAAACATATTTCTCTTGTTTTATTCGTTAAGTGAAAAAAATTTTAGCTTACGCGATTTAATTATGTGATGAGAATTAAAGTAAACGCGCACGAGAGAAAAAAAAATAAATAGTGAATTTAATGACGTCGTTCATTGATCGAAAATACGGATTGTTACATTGCTCTTCCAGTCTACTGCTCCTCCATTGACGACAAAGACATAACCCGTCTGAGACTTCGTATCATCTTTATCACATTTCCAGGACGCATCACAGAACCCTGTAACATTAAGTTCTGTATCTGGTTCCCTCCATACACTAAAAACTTATCTCTCGTATTCCTCAGATACTTCATAATATGTTTAACAGCAACCCAGTGGAGCTTCACTAGATTCTGTTGATATCGACTGACCAAGTTTTGAGCAAACGCCACATCTGACCTTGTGCATCTAACAGCATACATAATAGATCCTACAGCCGAAGCATAAGGTACTTTCTTCATGTAAGCCACCTCTTCAGATGAGTTTTTGTCAAACTCGAAAAATCATATATAAAAATCATACCGTAAGTCCGAGAAGTCGTGCCACACGCATTTTAAAGATAATTGAGTCTAGTTCATTTTAAACCACTTCCAAGTCATTATGCGCCAAACTTTGTGTGTGTAGTCAGAAAATGCAACATTACTAATAGTGGTCAGAACTTTATTTTTTGGTTAGTACGGTAAAACTTGTGTAGTTTACTTGTTGAGTCTTATAGAGAGTCAAGATCATTTGCTAAGTCAATGTTTCTTTGAAAAACGGGACATTTGTAGCGCGCTCAATGAACTCATCGCGATTTTGTTTAGTGTGTTTTTCAAATGGGGAGGAAAATCTATTTTATTTTCAAATGAAATCATTAAGTATACGTCGTTAGCAATAATACCATAGAAATCGATGAGATTGGATATCTTTATGTGTGAAAGGTTGAGAAATGATAAGTGGTTTGTTGAAATGATTGTGTGTGTTTTCATTAAAGATATATATTATTGTTATAGATATATTAAGTGGGATTCATTACATTTATGTAATTGAGTACCATAATACTTGTAAGCATCATGTGCCAGTACGCTATTTGTGTGTTTGTACTAGTTTTTTGGATTATGCCTTATAGGAATTTCGTTTAGAATCGCTCTGAGATTGCATGTTAAGTTGCGAAATTGTTTGTGCATTCATATAGGCATAGATAACTATATTTACAAATGTTACTGATCAAACATCTTGTAATAATTTTGAGTGTAGTAATCCACTTAGGAATGAGAGTTCAATAGTTCATCAAGTGTGTGGGAAGATATTGTCATAAGACAATATGTTAAAACTTGTCACCAAAATATTTCCATCACATTAACTATCTTACAACAATATGTCTAAATCTTTTCATGATCTTGCTTTGTTTGACGATGGGTTGGTTAAACAAAAGAAAAGATCATATCAATAACAAGATAGTATTTAAGAAAATTTATATTTTTTGAACTTGCTTTGTGATCTTGCACATTGTTCTATCACACATTCTAAATTATATTCTTTTTATAAACTCATTGTGTTGTTTTACAAAAAGATGTGTGTTGTATAAAATGGTTAGGAAATTATTTATTAGTATACCTCATAAAATGTCAAAACCATGCATCGATACGATTCAACAAATGTTATTCGCATAAGCAAGAAATAATAACATTCTTGAAGTAAAGAAAGTAAACTTGTTCACTATTCATGACCTACACATTACACCTAGTCTAAGGATTAATAGATAGACAGTGTATGAAATCAGATTTATATTGTTTCTTTAGTAAAAGAGTGTACGATGAAGGGTTAAGAAAGATTTCGAATATCTGATATACGATTCATTATTCATATATGATTGATGTTATTATCGATCAAATTGTCAAGATTTTGAGATAGGTATAGGACTCAAGTGAATTCAGATTCTTATGTTTGTCTAGCTTTAAGATTATATCAAACTTGTAAACAAGATATATTATCATTAAGAACGACATTCTAATATCTCCATTCATACTCGTATTGAGTATGAAGAATACACGACATCCGCTTTGTGTCCAAGATACCGATAAGAAGAATGATGCATTGGATCAGTAAGTGACTTCTGTGCACTTGTTGTAGATGATGTCATATTGAGTCTACTTGTCTACACTCTCTCTGTTGTGTTCTAAATATTTGGAGAATAGTGTGATAAAATGAGACGCAATGAAGTGAGGATTGACGACTGCAGAATGTTTGATCATCCGAAATATTCAAGTAATTTGGCTTGATCAATGCAATTGGTAAAGTGTCGTCTCTGAAAAGCAAACATGAGCAATTGCAACAACATAGTTGTAACTTTGCTCAAACAATTCTGAGAGATAAGGAACAACGTCCAATAAGACTATAAATTCTCATTCATCTCAAAAACTTTCTCTTACTTTACTAAAGTAAGTGATGTTAGTGTGCGCTCTTCGAACAAATTAAGAACCTTTTAACCATTAAGGGTAGGACTAGGTATAATTGAACATATTATATTATAAAACATTATCTTGCTTCTTCTTTCAATAAGTAATCTAAGAGGATTTCAAATATAAAGTGATTATTATTCAAAATCAATAATCAATCTCATCATTCAATCTAATTACAAAATTAGAATATGAACATGAAATCGAGACTAGGATTTATTCTAGATCGCCGGAAAATATCCAATCAAATGACCATAGTATTTTGCCATGTCTACATGGTTAACCATCTCGGTTATTACCATGAATCACGAAGTCGTTGCAAGACAACAAGAATTAGTCATCGATTTGGGCCTGCCCCAAAATTTTTTTTTTTTGTCCCCTCACACGTTTGGTATGAGAGATGTTTTATTGAGTTTAAAGTGTTCAAATATTATGTTTAGTATGGTCAAATTATACTGCTTTAATAACTTAACAGAATACTCTAAAGTAGGATTGAGACGATGTATGGAGAATTGTACATTCATGGAAACTCATAAGTACTCCAACTTGATAAGTAAGACTTGGATGTCATTTCTGAAAACTCAAACCAAGAACCCTTATAACTTATATAAGCTTCTTCTAATAACCTAATATCAACACCATCTCCTAAATAATAAGAAAATGATCCTTGTCCAAATTTGGCACCTCCACAGATTGATGGATCCTTCATCTTAGAATTATCTTTAGTTTGGGTAAATCTGCCCTATGGCATTAGATTTAAAACATCTTCGATCTTGTGAACACTTGCTTAAAATCCAACATACAATGTAACTAACTTTTAGTAAATCATTCATTACTTATTAAAAAAGAACATTTACAAGATCTATTAAGGTCAAATAGTACCTTAATTGGATTTCTTTGATCAAAAGACATGCAAAGGTGCTCATTCTTTGAACACAGCTATAATTCTCGCGCGTGATTAGATACATTATCACTCGACTCTTAGTTCCTAAGATGACTATCATGAGTCTCTCTATATACTATAAACTAACTTGCTGGTGCTCATTTTATACTTAAAATTCCACACATCTGATTCTTATTTTTTTTTTTGATTTTTTACTCTTTGTTTTTCTTTTTTTTTCATCTTGTTTTTAGTTTTTTTTTATCTTTTTTTTCTTTTTTTTTATTTTTGATTTCTTTTTTATATTTAGTCTAACACTAATAAGGCCTAAATTCTAGTTTTAATAAGCAAAATAAAACAGTAAGAACACTACATAGTTCTCTTTTTTTATAGTAGTTCTTTTGTTTTTTGGTTTATTTGAATAGTTGCTTTTATATGATGCTTTTTTTTTATGTTTATTGTCGTCTCTTTTTTTATATGTTTGTTTTTTTTTTTCTCATTTTTGTTTGTTTGGCATTTTTTATTGTTTTTTTTATTTTATAAGTGTTACAATTTTTATAGTTTACTTCATTTAATTGAGATGAATTTTTGCTGAAAATATTAACCCTTTTGTTTGTTTCTTCTTTTTTTCTTTTTATTTATTTAATTTTATTTTTTGTATTTTTTTATTTTATTTTCGTATTTTATTTTTTTTTTCAGTCTTAATTCATAATATTTTATAGTATTTGCTTATTTTTTTTTTCTTATAGTTGATTTATATTTGGTTTTTTTTATTTTTTTTGTTGTTATATTTTAATATTAATATTTGCTCTATTATTTTGTTTAATTTGTATTATTAGATTGTAAATTGTCCAGTCAATTAAGTTTGTGTAATTTAATTTGTTTCTTTTTTTTTTTTTTTTTTTTTGTTTATTTTAATAATTGTCTGTTTTTAGACTTTGACATAAGTTAAGATGTAAGAGTTGTATGTTGCTATCGCTTTATTTTAGATTTATTTTTTTTATTTATAAAGAAGTATTTATGTGATAAGTATTGGCTCCTATCTTGTTTTTTGGTTTTTTTTTTTTTGTTTTCTTTATTTTACTATGATTTTAATTTTATACTTTTTTATTTGTTTTTTTTTTTTTTTTTTTTTTTTGGTGATTTATAATGTTTTTAACCTCCGGGACCCAAAATGGCCGCGTTACTTCATCTTTATGTTTTGCTTTTTTTTTTTTTTTTTTTCTGCTGCTTAATGACCTATTCACGGTTCCTCTATTTTCTAAATTTGTTTTTGCTCTCCTCTCGAGATTAGACATTGCTCTATTTTGTTGTTTGTTGTTTGGTTTTTTTTCTTTGTATTTTTAATTTTGTTTGGATTAAATCATCAGTTATAGATTGTATTCTTCTTTTTTATTTTGTATTTTTTTCGTGTTTTTTTTTTTGTATTTTTTTAGCTTGTATTTGTAAAATTGGTATTTGTCTTGTTTTTTTTAGTACTTTTTCTTTAGGCGCTGCTTTTTTTTGGTTGTTTTTTTTTTTTTTAGTTAGTTTTTTTTGTTGTGATTTTATTAGTCTTTAATGGTAGATTATTTTGATGCTAAATTAATTAAGCTTTTTTTGTGTAGCTTTTGTTACTATTAATTCCTACTCTTTTTTTTTTTTTTTTAGGAGACTTATTGTGAACCATTATTAAAGCATGTTAGTTAAGTCATATTTGGCCCTGAGTGATAACACAATACAAATTTTATCTTTGCTACACTTCTTTAGGCAAATATAGGGATTCTATTTTGTCTAACATGAGAATGACTACGGGAGAATCTATTGCACTAGAGAAATTCCCGCAATTTGACCGTTAACGGTATGAATGCTTTCCAAAGAAATGAGTATGGGGTATGTGAGTATAAGACCCGTATATAAAACTCGTCGTGTTTTAGAGCTGAATTGAGCACTCTAGTGAGACTAGGTGTCACTCTATTTTCTCTAATGTGACTAAAATGACTATCCTCTTTGAATTTGCCTGATATTAATAGTTAGTACAATTGAATGGACTTATGGCTCAGTTCTCATTATGAGTGCACACTAAGCAAGTAGAAATTAAGTTTCTCCTTAGTCATTCTAGACTACTTGCATCTCACATATGTGCTTTGAAGTTTTAAGATGACAACGTGCTCCCATGTAATGCAATTATATGCTTTCATGTTTATCTTAATGCTCAAGGTTTATTTGCTTAGTTATTAAATGCATGTCTGTTGTAAAAGTGTTTGCCTTTTTTCTAGCAAATTTATATAAAATATCGCTTAGTTTATCTAAATAACACATGCTCCTAAGTGCTAAATGCCAACATGTTTTACATGATGATTGCATTTTAAAATTATTGTTCTGTGCGTCCTGTTATGCCTCATTTTTAACATGTGAATTACTTGACATGCTTATGTTTGTCGAACCTATGATATGTTAGTCTTGAAAGTATGACAAATCTATATTTATCTCATGAACATATAGTTGTGATACGTTAATCTTGTGTGTATTGTGTTGATTGCATGCTTATTATATTGCCCCTAAGAGGCTTATATATATAAGAACGATCTCTGATATGTTAGTTGTGTTGTAGTGTATATAATATAGATAAGTATATATTATATCTATATATATTACGTAATATATGATCTTATGCATCTACTGTGATAATAGTTCTCACACTCTAGAATAGTGTTTTGTTTCACGTTCGTGTTACAAAATCTGTATCGGAAGTCAAAGAATCAAGTAAAATGGTCTTATTTCTCCTAGAAGTCTGCAGCTCAACAGATAGATTCCTTAATTGTCATCTTACCTTCTTCCAAATGATCCACTCGTTAATCAAGGGAAGGTTAGATACAAATCTAATCTACCTCCTAGTAGGTTTGACAACTTAAATATTTCTTTTTATCCGATATATTTAAGCGATCTTGTAAATTGCGCACGTCGTCAATCGTTGTAAAGGTCATATTCAAAAAGAAATTGTCTCCGTGTATTCGCAGATTCGTTTATAAACTATACAGAAGTTGTTAAAACGCTCTCCTTTTCTCTTTGACGAAAACATCCTTTTCTCTTCGATGAAACATTCTTTCACTTTGACAAAAAACCATTGTCTTATAACTTCGGCTAGACGGAAACCACGCGTCTTTCTTTTCGACGAGAATGTTCATTCCTCTTCGACGGAAATTCTTTCTCTTCAAGCCGAAAACATTTATTTCTCTTCGACAAAACATTGCTTTTTTTCGACGTAAACTTAACAATTCTCCTCGATCTCTCTCAACGCGAAGAGAACGGTAATCCTTCTTCCTTCTTCGACAGAAACATTCTTTTCTCTTCGACGAAAACATTCTTTCTCTTCGATGAACCATTCTTTCTCTTCAACGAAAATATTCTTTCTCTTCGATGAAAACATTTTTTTGTTCATCGATAAAAACATTATCTATCTTCGATGAAAACACTCTTTGTCTTTTGATCACACCTCTTCCTTGTCACTCAACCATGCCTCTTCAACCATGGAGATGGCTAATCTCTTTCCTCCAATATATCTGCTACCACCTTTAAGACAACCGGATACCTCATCATGTGATTGTTCTATGAATATTCGCAATGCTCGAGTACACTAACCACCCAAGCTGAAATCTTGGACCTCTTGTGTCAAGATCTTTAACTTTCTATCTTTGGTTTTGTGAGTCTTCGATCTGTGACTATTAATTATTATTATTAATTGTTTCGCGGTCAAAAGACACACCGAAGATAGGTCACCATTTCCTTTAGGATAATGTCCAAAAGGAAACATCTCCATTCGAAAAGGTTGCATCTGAAGATAACATCACCGACATTCTTTCTTTACCCCTCAAGCGCAAATCGTTAAATTATCTCCGTCATGGTTTAGGAGATGGAAACCAATTCCAAATAAACATCATTCTCTCTTCTTTGTTTGTCCTCAGTTTCGATTCTAGTTGTCCGTGTTCCATTATCTGGGGTCGTGACAACAGTTAATTACTTTCGCGATCGAGAAGTATTTTAAGCATTTTTTAATTTGGCGAAATGCCAATTAAATGTCACTTACTCTCCAAAAGAGATTGTAGTTCACAAGAGAGACCTTAATCCTTTTTTTGTTGGCAGTTCGGTGGCCCCAGACATTATTTTGGCGGCCCGCCTTAGGATTATAATCTTGCAGATACGCCTGGCTCAGCAGGCTTGTAATACCATTCACTCTTTTCTAAAATCTAATAACACTTCTCCCTTCTTCTACGGAGCTGGCGTTGTCTACTTACACCCAAACGATAGACACACAAATAATGATTCCTGCTATAGATAATGGGTCATTCTCATACTCAACTCGAATATATAGTGATCTCATTGCTTTTGTTGGAAATAGTCAATGAGAAATTTAATAATGAAATGCGTCTCATTCTCAAAACACATCCTTAGATTCTACCATCTGTAAAGTCCCTTTCAACATACTCTAACTTCGCTCCATGATCCATGTTCTCGACATTACGTTTCTTGTCTCAATTTAATTGTATTTTCTATTCTATAGATGATTCTTTTCACTCTAGAAGGTTGCTCTATCTCTACCTACTGCTAATCAAAGTTCGTTTCATTTCTAATAGTGCTTTCTACTTATAATGTTTCTTCTCACTTCTAACGTCCTCTTCACTTGCTTAATACAGTCTCGGTTCATCTCTAGTACGTTTTTTTCTGTACGCTTCTAAACGTTTTCTCTAGTTCTATCTATAGAGTTATTCGTGATGTATTAGAATTAGCATACTCACAATAAGATATCCTTGTGACAAATCTTAATTTTATTCAAGACCTAGAAATCAGTTTGTGTAAAGAAGTATTTTCGCAGAAAATGCAATGGTTGCAGATATCCCATCGAGCTATAAAAGCTTTCCGTAGCTTTCTAGGAGAAGTGAAGAACATAAAGAAGATATTCCGATTCTTCAAGTGTTATTGATGTGTCACCACATTGAGTCTCTCTTTATTTTTTCACCCATGAAAGAAAGCAGAACCCTCTAGCCTCATTTCTTCTCGTACTCAACCTTTATTCCTTAATTGCATCAATGTAACCAATCCATAAAAACACCAAATTAAACTTTGGATTTCCCAATCATCGTCAACCTTGATCTGTTAGATAAGCAGGTTATCAACGCACATCAATTGTTGTGCAAATTGGTTAGTTCGTCTTCTGGAAATGGCATCTTGGTAGACTCGATGATAACTTGTATAGGTTAAGTTATATTAGATAAATCTAAAAATAACTTGGTTTGAAATTTGTATAGTTATATCAAGATTATGCGGAATCTAACTTTGACCTGCTAATTAAGAATGAGAAATATTTTGATCAAAGCGTAGAATAATTCACAATTGAACACACAGTCGTTTATTATCCAAACTTTCAGGCCTCAATATATATCACGAAACACTACTTAATAGTGTTAGGGTTACAAGTCAAATGTGAAAACCTGTTATAGATGATCAAAACAAAAGATATCTAAACCTATGTAACCTACGTCTCCTTTTATACAGCGCAAGGAAGTCCTATATTTTACATGTCATAAAATCATTTCTATGTTTATTCTCGTAGTTGCTCTCCTCGTTGTTCACCTACTCGCAAGAGAGACAAAATAAAAAAGCTTATACATAATCTTTTCGTAAATATAACTCATACATAGAGACGTATACAGAGCTGTATCATTTTCTCTAAACATTATCTGTTGATAAGCCATCTTATATCCTTTTGCAGTGTTGTACAGTGACGTTCAGCAGTTAGTAACTCTGTATCAGTCACAGCCTTTTATCTCGTGCTGAACAGACTACCAGTGAAGTATCTTATACAGACTTAGCAACATTAACTTGTACAATGCAACATTTAACTACTGTAGAATATTTTCATCAATCTTCATCGAAGATATAAGATATCGTTGAACGTTTACTCTAGCTGTTAGTACTAAATCTGTCAAGTATATAGGCCTGTAGTAAGTAGACTAGTACATGTACGCTAAAGTTACACTAGCAGTACTAAGTTACATTAGCAGTAGTAATATACTCTAGCAGTAGTAATATACTCTAGCAGTATTAACTACTTAGTATATTTTTCATCAAGATTGCTAAACAGTACTAAGTTTTGTTTAGCAACAGTAAACTTAACAATTAGCGCAGTATTGTACACTTATGTTGGAGCGTAGTATTTTATACTATTAAGATTGAGCTTTCCAACCTGAGCAACAGTACATTAATAGGCGACTAAGAAGTCTAACATTGGCTACATCCTCAATATGAGCCGTATCCCCCTCTCCAAGACTTGAAAGATTCGTCTTGATCTAATTCCTATATAGTTTCTGTTCATTCAAAGCCATTAATAATCAACAGCCAACCGAGGCACTGCAGGACCCTGCTTGAACTCCCCCCGCACCTCGACTTCATTAACTTTCACCTTCGAGCTATGTTTTGGAAATCGTTGTGTGAAACGACACCGAATGATATGCACCATTATTCAACCTAAACTTACCGTCTCAACTTTAAAGCTTCTTGTTCAAGCATATTGTGCACTTTTCATCTTGTGGTCCGTCAGGTGGGTATTATCGTCCACCTTCAACACCCAGCCATCATAGATTTATGCTACGACTGCAAATAAAAGACTTTGAAACCTCCCAAACCCACTGCCTCCCGTCATATAACTATCCTCTAATCTCACTAAACTTACAGCTACTAGTCATGTTGTTTGTCTTTGATACCTTGTAATAGTAGACAAAATATATGATGTTCAGAAAACATAGTCTTAAGTCTACTCATAATAGCAAATCTAAATCCTCCACTGGCTTTATTGATCCATACTTAGCTTTCACCAATTGATAAAGATCTTCTAAGTCTTCTCTATCAAAACTTTTAAGCATTCTGATTGTAATAAGTGTGTCAATGAGTAAATTATGACTTTACACATGATCAGCGTGTTTTCTTTAGTATTGATTTTAAAGTTGAGAGTATAGCTTCTTTTCGTCGTCCATACTATTGAGGATCTTATAGAAAGTCTAACAAATTTTTAGACGAGACTCTTAGTAAGCTAAAGGTAATAAAACAGTCAATTGCAGCATCTTGATTTGTCAGAAAACATGAATGATTCCATTAAAAAACTCTTGATGTATCCTGTGTCAATGGACTTTTTTAAGGCTCGCTCATATCTGCCTTTTGCTTCTTAGTGCTCTCATGCTCTACAGCTTCTCCTGCTCTTTTTGAACTGCCTTCCACCACTTCTGTATCCATGTCTACAAATGTGTTCACCCTTTTCATAGCTGAGTCAAATAACTTCTAAATATTCTCAATAAGCTCTTGATCATGCAAGTGATTGTGCTTCCATTTCCACCCTCCCCCATTCCATGTTTTTCAGATTAAGTAGACATGATTTTTCTTTTGTTGAGCTTGATACAAAGTGGGGGGAGCTTTATTCCTTTTCTGGCTTCTGACTCTGTTTGCTTGCAGAGCTAAGTGCTATCTTTCTTAGCTTCTAAGAGAGCGTGAACAGAGAAATGAAGTTGGTTGGAAAGCTTTGAGCCTGATTGCAATAATACATACATCCAATTTTAGCCTTGTATGAATGATATGCCAACTCTTCAAGTTAAAGTATGTCTCTATTTAGCTTTTCAATCTTTAAGAGATTTCTTCTTTAGCAATCCTCTCTTCTTCATTCACAACTAGGGAGTGCGCAGGCTTCTAGCTTTTTGGTTCATCAGAGAAGCTGATGTGCGCTTTCTTGACAATTTTCTTTGTCACAGGTTCATGGTACTTCATTTTATTGATTACCCTTTGTCCATGAGAGATGCGAGTTTGTGATGTTTGTTGTGAAAGGAACTAGTTTGGGAGCTTGCTCTTGTTCATGAATAAACAAAAGCCTTATCCCGTTGGGGATCTGTGTGCTAGCAGGTATTGAAGTTCTAGCACTTTTCAACTCTGCCAGTTGCTTAAGCAATGTCTGTTTCAATGTCAGTTATTTGGGAGCTGCCACTATAACTGGATTTGTACTGGGCGTTAATAAGCACGCACTATATCTACTAGAGTCATCTCGCGTTAAAGCTTATAACTTACAACAATAGTACTTTTCACCAGCATTCGTGTACGTTTGATTATCAAGAACATTAAATCAATCAACCATACCTCGCTCCTTGAGCTCCAATCAAAGCCTAATGTAACCTCAGGCATCTTTATCAAATAGCCATTATGTCTTCCTCTCCTTGTTTGGTGCAGACTCCGACGTTGGAAGATCCACGTAAACCAGCTCTTCAATACTGTTTAGAGGAAATTTTTTCTAACGAGAGACTGAAGCTACCAACTTATGTAATCTTTTGAGGCTTGTGACGTTCTTGACCCTCTCTTTCCATCTCTAGCGTTTATAGTTTACTCTCGGCTATCATAAGTTGTAACTCCTGAGCTTGAGTAGTTGTTGTGTTCTCCAGGTCAATAACTCTATTTTGTAAAGTTGTACATAAAACCATCAATTCCTAAAGTTTCAGTCTATCCTCACCACTTAGTGGATCATTGGATTGTTTTGTTACTCTCTCAACAATAACAGCAAACTATCATATCGAGAAACCATATCAGGCTCAACTAGGATAGAGGAAAGAACCTCATATGACCCATTTATCCTTGGTGTGGTGGTCCTAATTCTTTGTTTTTATGATTGTGATGGTTGAATTGATGTTGTTGGTTGATCTGGGGTTGGTGTTTGTGTTGA
The DNA here is from genome assembly GCA_026074375.1 of Tanacetum coccineum. NCBI lineage: Eukaryota > Viridiplantae > Streptophyta > Magnoliopsida > Asterales > Asteraceae > Tanacetum > Tanacetum coccineum. Next base: position 12,325 of record BQNB010057503.1, on the reverse strand, counting down.
TGTTGTTGGTATTGTAGTGATGATGGGTGGTTGTGGTTGATTTTGCACCACCGTTGTTGGAAACAATGGTGTGATAAGCCTTGAGAAATACTTATTAGCCCTTTTCATGTTGCCAAAAAATTTCTTTGTGTGCAGGGCTGAATTTACTTTCTTGTTTATGGACTGTTGGGCAACACCCTTTGCTCCAGCGGCGATGATCACAAAACTCGTTGATATAAACCTTGGATACATTAAAAATTTAACAGCTTCAGTATCTAGGTTTCTTAGCATACCTTCCAAGATAAACTTTGAGAAATTGAACTGTTGGTTGGTAGCTAGACAAATTATTGCTGATGGCATAGTGCTGCTAAATTCATTCCTATGCAAGATAGTCTTACGCACCAGGACTGGATGCAAAATTGTAAAGGATGTCTATGAATGAGGAATTTCCGCATCTGTGGGCTTAAAAGAATATGCCTATTATAGAAGAGCTAGTCCGCGTTTGAGAGAAGTTTTTCGATTAACCCATTCTTGTAAGTTCTTCAAAAATAGTGTGGCCTGTGCATTTAGGCAAGCAATCCATGCCTCCTTCATCAACAAGTTGAAGGTCTCTCCTTATTGTTGCTTCAGAAACTACAACCTTCTTCCCATCAATTAGGGCATGAATATGCGCTTCCCCATTGATCTTCATCACTACTCTAGTAGTCCAAAACTGTTCAATACATGACACAAAGATTGTGGGGTTAACAGTAAAGGCTATACTTAATCAGGAGTTACTGGATTAGATTCACGCAAAAATCCCATATTTGTTCAAACCCGTGTTCATATTCAAGCGGGTTTCTCAAGAAGTGTGCAATCATGTATGTGTGAGTTATCGGCGAACTTAAGGAGTCTGACAATTGTGTTGTGTGTTTTGCTGTATGAATTGTGATAGAAAAATTGAGTTGTTTTTGAGCTTAAGAGAGTATATGAAAGATTGAAGAAACTTGACTATCGAGATACGAGTGAGAATAACCCTTAATCGAAGTATTTAACAACTAGCAATAGTAACCCAGCTAACATCATTAACTTTGGGTCACCAGCATTAACAAACCCAGCAGTAGTAAGTTTAATGCCTAACAGCCAAGTAACGTGTCACTGCCCAGCCAGTGAGATAGTAAGTTTATGCTCTCTCAGCAGAATTAATTTGCTCTAATGTCTTTCTGCTAGTAGTAGTTTTGGTCCTGCACCAGACTAGCTGCCTAGTAAGTAATAACTTCAATTCCATTCCAAACAGCTTTTCCATCATCAAATTAACATTTTGGCTCACAAAAACTCTCTGTCTGTTTTTTATTTCTCTTAATTCTTTTTGCTCACTTATCTCTCTTTTTGTTTTTCAACTCATCATATCTCTCAATTCTTTTTCTCACCAAATCACTCTTTCTATTTTTATTCCTACGATACATCTCTATCGTTTCTTGTTTTTATTTCATAACTCTCTCATGTTTCTTACCAATAGTTAATTATTTGTGTACCAAACAACAATAAGAGATATAATGTCAACAGGCTTTAATTAACAGTATTAACTTTCAAGTTATCAGTTTTAACCCCAATTCCATCTGTAGCAGCTTTTCTTCATTCCAATCGTCATTCCATCCCATAATCAAGACATTAAAGATTAAGCATACCTATACTTGCAATTAGATACTGAAATCTACTTACATCAAATGCCTTAGTGAGTAAATCAACAAAATTATTATCAGTATGAATCTTGATCATTTGAATTAGTCTCTTTTCATAGGAAACTGATGGGAGTGTGTGAGGTCCATTAATGTCTGCAATGTGGCTTGTGGTCTTTTGAGTGATAAAGTGTAAGTTTCTCATTATGTTGATTGTACTCTCATGTATCAATATGAAGAATCTGTTAGTTCTTGCATGTGAATAAAAAAAAAGTTATTTATCCCATAATGTCCACCCTAATTGATTTTGGATTTGCTAAGCAGTCTTTGTCCCTATCAACAAATTAGAAGAGTTTATACTCACTTCTGTTCATTGTGGGAATTAGCAATCTCACAATTCGGACTTTTGCATTGCCATGAAATCAATCCAGTATCCTATAGGAACTTGTTGAGAATTAGAGTTAGTCTACAGTTCTAGCGAATTAGTTTTACAGATAACTTATATATGCAGCGGAATAATAAAGAATAATAAGTTATCAAACAAGGTTTTCTATTATTAATCTATTGCCTCAAGATCAAATGATCCTTGGGGCTAAACTAACTAATACATAAACTAACTAACTATTAGACTCTCATTGAGAGAGATCTAACTATGATGGATAATTAAACTACATACCTTAGACCTCCTTTTATAGTATAAGGAGTCAAGGTTTACATGGAAACTAATAAAGATAATAATGATAAAATTAATTATCTTTGACCAAATTAATTATCTTTGACCAAATCTTGTTCTTGTTCTTATCTTTGACTAATTAATTATCTTTGACCAAATCTTGTTCTTGTTCTTATCTTTGACCAAATCATTATCTTTATCTTTGACCAAATCTGAGAGAATCTTCCAATTCTTATCTTTTGAAGACTTCTTACGATGGACGAACTTTAGGTCCTTCTTGTTTCATCTTGTTTCATTATTAATTTTGTCTTTATTGAAAACTGCAAATATAATTTCTAACATCTTCCCCTGTAGTTGATAATGCAACACCTTAATAAGCATGAACTATCCTCAAGAAGTTATAATATAAGAATTGTAAATTCTCCATTTTTGTTTAGATAATCAGTAGGGGGTATCTTTTTATAGATTTGCAACCTCATGTAGTGGTATGTAGTAGTTAAGTATAAATCAAAACAATAACGTCTATCCCCTGTAAAAGTATACTCAACCAGTCTCTGATGAATCTTGAAGTCTCCAGTAGCATAGATCAAAATCTTCCTTCACGTGCGTGAAAAAGACATGCTATATTATGCATTATCATTGTTAATGATATGAATGTGCTTTGATAATTTGGTAGATCAATAAGTATGCCATGGCGATCAATAGAAGTCAACTATGTGCCATAGTTCAGTGAGCTCAGACGGATAAACCCTATGAAAACCCACATGTCTGTGCTAATGCTTAGGATTGTTTATCTGCTTTAATCACTGGCAATATTCATATCATGAAACTTCGTTATTGGTATACATATGCCCCCCAAAGAAATATTTGTAAAGCGTGTATGTAACTTTTCCAATCAAGAATATATAACAGTAAACTGAACCTCCAACATGAACCATTTACAAGCGTGACCTGATAGATTCGGTCTAAGGCTCCCATGGGCGTATTGATTGACCAAGTAAACAATAGCTGCTTCCGAGAAACAACTACTAGGAATATCTCGAAATTTCTCATAGAACGCAACCATGTAGCTCAATATTTATGAGTTTTGGAATACATCTCGCAACGCATTTTTTCTTTACTCATACCTGACAGAAACAATTAGTATACGTATATAAAACACATAGTAGAGAATCAAGAGCCACACTGCTCTCTGACGATTACCAATTGTGGAAACTCTTAAGTTGTAAGGCTTCATAGATGTTTTGCCCATTAGGATATCATAACATTGAATCACGCAGCGAAAAATAAACAAATAAAACTGAATTATGTTTAATGAACAAGGTTTCTTATTCTATTAACTAATAAGAACGAGTGATAACTTTCGTGTGCGTTTTATATCAGAGTCGGACTGGAACGATTACGCACGCGTAGTTCTAGCCAGGACCGCTAATTCTTGTTTATGACTACCAGTTTTAAGTCTGCTTTACAACTCTATTTCCCAACAGATACAACCCGTCCTGTTGTGAATTTCCGATCTAAAACATTGCTCATATGCATAGTCATATTAGTATATGTTGCCACCAAATTAAAGATATGGTGAATCCTTAGCGATAACTACTATTTTATCAGGCCCGTGATTTTAGGTTGACCTTCTTTAAGTATCTATAAGATTCCTTTTCACAGCCTTTTATAAGGGCAGAAGATGTGATATTTATGGACTTGCTCGTTGTAATCTTTGTCACTGCACATACTGTGCAAACATAAGATTGATCATTAGGCCACTGATTGCTAAAGTTAATGATTCATCAAATGATCTATTCTTTCATGTGGATCCTTATACATTGGTGTTCATACTACATCTTCTCCTTTTTCATCCTTGAGCAAAGTCTTGTGGGTCTCCATAGGTGTGCTTGCTGTCTTCACATCAGAAAAACCAAACTTGTTCAAAATCTCATCCACATACTTGTCTTGACTAATGAAAATCCCATCTTCCATCTGCTTCACTTGCAGACCTAAGAAAAATGTGAGCTCTCTCATAGAACTCATCTGAAACTTCTTCATAGCCCCTCCATCGTCCTTTCTCAACTCAGTACCCCCATCTCCTTCCTTGTTAGTCCAAAAATGATATCTCAACATTTACATGATCTTAACAGAATATTCACTGTGTGTCCCTTTTGATAAACAAAGTCTTGTCTATTTGTCCTCTCTGAAACCCATTCTCCAACAAATAAGTGGACAAGGTTTCATACCAAGCTCTAGGAGACTTTTGATACTGTGCCATAAGTAGTCGTTTTTACTTGTGTGATACCGCATGTTCAGGAAAATCAGGATCCCTCAGAAACCTGTGTGGATGACAGACATGATACTTTGCTTCGTTTCAACTGCAGGCCATACAGAAAAGCACTCTTCACATCCATCTGGTATACTACAAATCTTGAAATGAGGCATAGGCTAGAAAAAGCCTAATTACTTCAATTCTGGCAACTGCAGCAAAAACCTTATTATAATCTATTCCTTCTTTTTGAGTATAACCTTGAGCAACCAGCTTTGCCTTGTTCCTTATCACAATATCTCTCTCATCCTTCTTGTTCTTATAGACATACTTAGTCCTAATTGCCCTTTTGCCTTTAGGTAAATCCACCAAGATCCAAACCTTTTGTAATTTGAATTGCAGAAGCTCATCCTGCATGGCTTCTATCCAGCTTGGATCCTTAAGAGTTTGGATTACCTTCTTGGGTTCTACTTGTGATAGAAAACAAGCAAACAAAACATTCTGTAATGTCTTTATATGATTGATTTGTTGAATTCTGCTAACAAGACCATGTTCTTGCATCTGATTTGTCATTCTTCTTGTTTGTGGTGCTGAATTCAAGTCTCTAATGATTTGTTCAATAGGATGATCCTTGCGAACTCTTGTTGTTGGAAAAGGACTGACAGGCATAAATGCATCCGTATTTTTCATGTCAGCCTCTGCACCAACATCTTCATCATCATCTGAATAGACAATTTCTTCCAAAGCAGGCCTTATCTGCGATCATCTTGAAGTTTTATGCTTATTTTAGCAACACAAAAAAAAAAACCCCCCCAATTAACTTCATTTTGTGCTTATTTAGCAGCATTAACAGTGTTTAGTGCTGATAAAACTTCATCCTCCTTTTCTTGATCATGTCTCTGTCCACTTTTCTTCTTATTAGATCATCATTGCCTCTCTGATGATCCATCGTCACTAGAAAGGTTTGGTATCCATCCATCTTGAGAACTCTATTTGTACAATGGGATAATGGAGCGATCAGCAGCCCACAATGGTGAATAAGCAGTATAGTAATCTTTGCCAAGGGCACTTCTACACGGCGACTAAAGCGGCGTACCTGCAACATTCCTTGCTTCTATATCCCTTGCATTACATTTGAGCTGTATTCCCTGCATACAATGCTGTCATAATTCATTGACTTTGTTGGAGCATCAATATCAAGAAACTGTGCCACATTTATAAGGTGGTTCCATTCCTCCTGTTTTAGACATTTGGGAGGATATTATCTTAAGAGAGATAGTAATGTGTTAAGCTTTTCTCTATACACATGTCCTTGGTTCTAGCGTGTTAAATATCTAGTAAATAGCCTTACTAGTTACAGAGTATCTAACAAAGAATCCCTCATCACCCTTCCCATTAAACATACCTAGGTGATCTAAGGTGTTAAGAATAGTAACAGGACACCCAAATTGTCTCATAAAGCTTAAACTTGGTGTTCTATTATGAAAAAGTTTTTAAGGGGTCTTGTTGTGAGGTCTTATGATTTACTATACCCTATTTTGTACATAACAAGCATTATTAACTGCTTCAGCCCAAAAGGTAGTAGGTAATTTTGAATCAGCTAGCATAGTTCTAGCAACATCTATTAGTGTTCTATTTTTCCTCTCAGCTACTCCATTCTGTTGAGGAGGTTGCTGCTCGCTATACCACTCTAAACTCTCTCTTTAATTACACTCTTGTTTTCTCCTTACAGAAAGAACTGATTGCATGACTCCTTGATGTCTTAAAATTTCATTCCATTATAGAGACATCTAAATTATCTTAAATGCTGTGAGTTCATTAAGTTTTCGATTCTAGTTATAAATGCCTTGAGAAAATCACTAGTCTCTATCTCTTTAGTGGCTATGAAAGAAAAAGCCCAAAACAATTCATATACTATAGTCATATTGTGACAACTAGGACAAGTACCATCTTTTTCTTTAGCTTCTTTACAATGTTGGGCGCAAATAAATCCTTATGTGCAACGCAGTCTGTAGAAATGGTTAGTGTTGATTGAGCTTACAGTTTTAGTCTTACAAGCGGCTTTATGTTGCTTTCCTTTCTGACAAGCAACACATGAGAGATTGTGACAACCGTCTAAATTTAGAAGAGTGACTGATAATAATTTATAACATCTTTGACTAAACATACTTGAGTAAAATTACTTTGTGCTTGTCGGGTCATTTTTGTGCTTGAAGTTACTCTTTGTAAGTTTATATCCGCGAGATTTCGAGCGTGCTTTTGATCAATGATCCATCTTTTTATTTAACCTCGATTACGAGGTTGTAAGTATAACTCGGTAATTTCACATATACGTTTATTCATTTTAGGATATAAATTACCCACTAAACACACCCTGATATATCTCTTCTTATCACAAAAATAAAAACGTGACAACCTTATGTAACAACCTGGTCCTATCATAATCCATTTTCAAATTTTTCAAAAAGAACATCTCGTAAAACCTGCTTGGGCCAGTGTTTAATATTGTATTTTTTAAAATGACTTGTTTGTAACAAATAAGTTACCAAAGATTATTAGATCAAAACGCTTTAAAATTCAAAGAGACACCATTTAATCAAAGTGTCTATGCATATGGTTGAAGTAAAGCCATTATCGTTAAGCTTTATAATTAGTGTAGGAAGAACAAAAGAACCAGAAGACTATGTCCTCCTGTTAATTAGAAAATTTTACACACTTCCTGTCTTCTCTTTGAACACTCATCACGTTAGTGTCTCATTTTCTATTTTCACTCACAATTGGGACATGTATTATATAGAGACGATGGTATAACTTCTTGAGTACTATCAATAGTTAAACTTTCAAAACAAATTTGACCAGAAATAATTTTTACATCCTTCTTTTCTTTATTTAATTGGGCTAATGACTTGAAAATGTATATCCAACTTGTCATTTTTTGTTATTGTATATAGCCATCTTTTTTTTTTGTTATTGTATGTATCTAACTTGAAATCCATCCTATTATATGTAGTCTGTTATTCTATCTCATTGCCAAAAGTTAGTTCACAGCTTAGACTAACGAACAGGTCTGCAACGTTAGTCCAGTTAATTTTTTTTATTTCGGTTGCTGTTGTGTCACGAGCAATAATTAAACAATGAAACAAAAAAAAAAATTTATTCGGTTGAAGTTTAAGAGCAATAATTTAAAAACGAAAATTTAAAAAAGTTAAATTTTTTTATAGAAGGTTTCAGTTTTCGAGCAGATAAAAAAAAAATTTTTCGTAGGTTTTTTTTTTATGATTTTCAGGTTCAGTATTACGAGCAATAATTAATAGAAAAAGATAACTTTTAAAATTTATTAAATTTTTTTAATTTCGGTTTCAGTTTACGAGCAATAATAAAAAAAATTTTAAAAATTATATTTTTTAATTTCGGTTTCATTTTACGAGCAATAATAAAAATTAAAAAAAATTTAAAATTTTTTTATATCGGGTTTCAGTTTTGGACGAGCAATAATAAAATAAAATTAAATTTTTTTGTATTTCGTTTCAGTTTATGAGCGATAATAGAAAAAAAATTGTAAAAAAAAATATAATTTGTTTGTTAATTTCGGTTTCGTTTACGAGTAATAATAAAAAATAAAATTTAATTTGATTTATGAATTTTTTTAATTTCGGTTTCAGTTTTGCTGAGCAAGTAAATAAAAAAAATTAAAAAATTAAATTTTTTTTATTTCGGTTTCAGTTAACAAGCGATAATAAAAAAAATTAAAAATTAATTTTTTTTATTTCGGTTTCAGTTTACGAGCAATAATAAAAAAAAATTAAATTTATTAATTTTTTTAATTCTTTTTATTATTGCTCGTAAACTGAAACCGAAATAAAAAAACGTGTATAAACCATGTATAAAATGTGTGTAAAAACGTGTATAAATTTTAAAATAACTTGAAAATATATTTTTGTAACATAACTGAATTTTGAGTTAATTGCAAACAGTTGTTAGCATAAAGGACTAACGTTGCAACTGTTCGTTAGTTAAATGGACTAACGTTGCAAATGAGAGGTAACAGACTACATATAATAGGTCGAATTTTCAAGTTGGATACATACAATAACAAAAAAAAAGATGGCTACATACAATAACAAAAAATGACAAGTTGGATACATTTTCAAGTCATTAGCCCTATTTAATTTTCCTTCTTCCCTTTTTCCGAAAAGCTTTTCTCATTATTATTGCTTGGGAGGTGACCACTTGAGAATAAGGTGAGCATGAGCAAGAGCAAGAGCGGCGAGAGTGACTTGATTTTGTTTCCAGAAATGGAGGTATGGAAACCGTTTCTTTTATGATATATGGAAGCCATAATATGTTGTCGAGGATGCATGAGTAGCTATGACTCGGAGTCGTTTGTATGTATCTTTCTAGATTTTTGGACTCGGAAAAGAAAACATGTGGTTCAAATCAGGAGAGTGATTTTGTTCGTCAAGTTTATTGAAGTGGTCCTAGTTGAAGGTGTGACAAACTAAATGGAGGCTGTCCCGACCCTTGACAAATTTTTTTCTTTATTACGTCGATAAGGAGCAGGTAGACGTTTGAGTACGCAACTTCGATTAGGTTGAGTACGACCGGTTCAGTTCGTATTCTGTTTCGAGTTCGTTGCTTTTTTGGTCCGTGGTCTAACTTTGTTAGTATTCGTGTTCGTGTCGGTTACTCGTTCATCATGACTCCGAATCACTCGTATTTGTATCACTCCATTTTAAGCTTATCACGACTCCGAATCACTCGTATTTGTATCACTCCATGCGAGTCTAACTTTGTAGTTCGCGTTCGGGTCGAGCTTTGGTTGGTGTTCGGGAGATGTTCGTGTTTGGAATCCCTAGTCGATTTGTTCACCGGAGTTCGGTGGTTGAAGTCGAGTCCAATACCTTGGAGGTACGTCTCGACTCTGCTTCCTGCATTATATAATAACACATGAACCTTTAGAATATGATCTTAACTAAATGTAACTTGAAATCTAAGTATATATATCTGCTAATATTTGAATATAAAGTTGAAACATGATGAACAAGAATCACGTAAGTATCATGCATTTCAAATGCATATTTGCATCTTTGGTCCTTAACTTATAAAGCTATATATATACAAATCAAAAGATTTTGAAAGTAACACTTTTAGACCTTGTTCAATTTATGCTCTTCAAAACTTGTCTAAAATATTAGTCTAATTATTTTGTCGTTAACGTAATTATGTTAACTTAATTATGTTTATAAGATGTATGTCTCAAATGTTATAATCAATTCTATCAGTCGTGAAATGACAAGTTATATATGTTAACATGGATATCAAATTATAAATAATACACAATTAACATCTACGGTATATTATCTATTTATCTATACTACTATATAAAGCATTTATAATGTGGGACCCATTAAAAATTAAGATAAGAAGGTACAATCTTGACCATTCATCTCATTTTAAAGAATCACATCATAAAGTGACATGTGTCACCTTTTGATTAAAAAATCACTTTTATTTTCAAATTGAAATATCTTTTTATCAATTTAATTTTATCATGATCTAATTTCACCATATTTTTTAAAATTTTGTGCTCTTTAATTCAACATCCATTTTGATATATTTTTATAATTTTTTTTGTTTTTACATTTTTAGTGGGTTTAATTTTATGTTGATTATATTTTGTACAACTTTAACCTTAATTAAATATAAACTTGATACGTTAAAACTATATACTTTCGGAGATAGTGTTGTCTTTTTACATGCGACAATGAGTTGATATGGTAAACCCAAACGAACACATACATTCAAAGTGTTGTGAACGAAATTACTAAGCGGGTAGAAAATTGCATAAAGAGTTGCGTTAGTAAAGTTTTTATTGCCGCCGCTATGCGCGGGTAACCAACTAGTATACAATATGCAGACAAAAACTTTTTATCCAAGAGCACAAATAAGAGGCACCAAAAAACCTTTATAACACATATGTCTTTGATTAACCGGTCTTCTTCTTCATTTACAAACATTGTGAATTTTATAAAGTCGATCCTAACTATTGACGTCAAAGTTATCATAGAAGCATAAAGGATATTACGAAAATGCTCTATTTTGATGTCACCAGAGCTGTTGGTATTTACACATTTGTCACTTAGTTGTTAGTTCTGTTTCACCCTTTGTTTAGATCACATCCTAGATAAAATATTTTCTTACCGCTCTCACAGACATATGTACTTAACAATGATAAAAACGTATTCAAACTGTTAACGTGGTTCCACGATAGAGTGATCATTACATATACGGCCGAACTACATTTTATCCACGGAACTGGCATACACTTAACATATGACTTATATTTAAAGAGTGAAAATGTGTTATCCCTGTGATTAACCTAATCCAAAGACTACTATTTCGGACCAAAAATACCTCACGGGCCAGCATCACATGGGAGTCGCTTTGCAACAAACAAAGGACGTTCCCCGTGATCCCCACCCACCTTGCTGGGAGAAGGACCC
>BQNB010057502.1:0-38187 GCA_026074375.1 Tanacetum coccineum | reverse complement strand
TCATATTGTTCTAAGTTGTTCCTTGCACATAATAAAGATTTCTCCCACTTGTGCAAGGTATAAATTCTTTACATAAAACAATACCACACTAGTTAGTTTGTTTGTATCGACAATATGGCAGTGTCAAGCTCATAGCTAGTGTATATAGAACTCAATTTATTAATAAGGAATTATGCATAACTATCAAAGATAACATTAAACGGAAGCGACATCTCAAAGGAAACAAGTTATCAAAGATAATATGCGGTGATTCTAACTAAATGAAGATGTTTCACAATTGGAAAATACTTTATTATTTCAAGCCACGCCAGAAATAAAGTAAGATGTCTATGAGGTAAACAACTCATAACTCCCACTGAATTTGACAACATTGCAAGTTTGTCATATATTCATAAAATGCATTACTCCCACTAGATCTAACAATAGTGTGAGTGTTCCTTCACTAGTGAAAAGTAAGTAGCAATTTATGCATTTTTCTAATTTCTTGAGTATCTACTCATTAATGCTAATGTACTTAGATATTCAAGGAAGTGTGTTCAAGTTCTAGCCATCTCAACTATTTAATTAACTTGAAAAATTGGCATGCAATTTCTCCTTTATCCGCTCACTTTTCCTCAAGGGTGTGCAGCGTCTCTTACTGGTTTAAGGAGACAGCTATAAACACAAGTTCTCTAGTTATTGCCTTTTCTAGTTTTGCGGTGATATTTCCGTCTTCTATCAAACCTCATAAACATGTCTTTACAACAAGATATTTTTAATCTTGGTAGCTATAGATATAAGTTCTCTAGTTATCTAAATTTCTTATTATGATTCAAAGATTTCAAAACCAAACAAGGATATTGAAGCAATCTTGAAAGAATAAAAAGTCCAATTTACTTAACATGTAAGTTTGGTATGAGTTCGACTAGAATTTAGGATAATTCTTTCATTCCCGTTATAACTTTTCCATAAGTAATAGTATAGGAAATAGTCTTAATTCCCAAGGAAAATAGACACGGTTTATCTTTCAACAAGTAAAGAATAAACCCTTGTTTACGGTATACATTGCATTAATACATTAAAGGAACTTGCAAAGTTTATTCTTAGTATTTTCAATAATTCATCCCTTAATCTACACATGTTTATATTTAAATAAACAATTACTTTTTATAAGGGTCTAAGATCCAACTTGACGTTCTACCAATAATGCAGTTGATCTACTAGAAATGGTAAACTGAAAAGAAAATACGCGGGGGATAATTGCCAACATGTTTAACTCTTAGCTTTTATGGGGCACAAGGCATTGTAATCCAGAATTACAATATCAAATAGCATGTTTAACCCCATCTTATGCCTCGTGTCGAAGTTCTGAACAACCATACTCGATATAAGTCATCCAATACAAAATCAGTAATTATACAGTCTCAGGTCTGACCATACGATTGTTGTATTACCTTGTTTTGCAATTCACCTAAGACTGTCTTAGAGTAAAAAACAAAATCAAATGATTTCATACTTGGATAGCAAATGACTTAATTTTAGGGTATATAATTGATAAATCAAGTGTTACAAAAATTGTGTATAAGAAAGCATGCATACAACCTTATAACACTAGTAATTTTTAAAACATTTCCATTTTCATTTTAAAACCTTCTATAAATATAAATCCCATAATTTTATAAACCACATGCCATTTATTAAATTAGGGTTACCATGTTTACAACATTTCTAAGTATAAGTAAACTTACTACGGATAAGGTTAATTCCCCAAAGGAAATAGTCAAACCCTAGTAACGATTACAACATACTTTAAATATTGTTAAAACGTTTATGTAAAATTGTTTATTCTTGCATTGTTCCGTCGCGGGTTCCCTTGCGGAAACCACTAAACCCATGCGTTATAGAACGTTGCAAGAAATTTAACAAGTTTACGTATATAGCCCATGATTTAGCAAAGTGTACATATCAATATATATACAATAAGCATTTTAATCGAGTGCTTTTAATCCATATTAATTTTTTGAAAATCATTTTTGCATAAATATATATAAAAACGCCACATATATATTAACTAGCAAAACCAATTCAAACAATTAATCATACTAAACACAATCAATGCACGTAATTAAACAAGAATTCAACAAAAGTCTTCCCATCTTTTGCATTGATGTTTAATCACCACGTAGCAAAGATTTATCATGCATAACCAAATAAACAAGTAAAGAACAAGCCATACAAGACAATTTAGCTATTAACCATGGATACATGCACTTCAATCCATGTTTTGACAGATTTTATAAGCAATAAAGTAACTAACAATATATCTAAATTAATGAAAAATATGACATATTTTGTTTATCCCTATATTTTAGTGATATTCAGGAACAATATAGATTCACTAAATAACTTTTCCTAAATTAAGATATCACATAAAAGGAAAAAAATATTCACAAAAAATGCAACATATTTTTTATTTCCATTATTTTATGTGAAAATAAGAGGAATAGATTTCATTAAATAAAATATTCTAAAATAGATTTTTACATAAAAAGCGGCCCCAAGAAATAATCACCAAATATTCATTTTTTACATCTTTACCGTTTTTGGTAAATTATAAAGCTATATATTTTGGCTCGTGATGCACTGTTTTTAAATCGTTATTTAATAACCTAAATTAACATTAATATTATAAGAGCTACGCAGCGGAATTAGAACTCATATAGCATCAAAAATTAACATAAAACACAAAAAAAAAACGAAAAACATACCGAATAGCAATCAAGCTACGTGAAGAGAACAGAACTTTCTTCTGTATACGCATGAGTATCTATAAAATAGCCAATGCAACCACCCCGAAACCTTTCCGAGTTTACTAAAATAATTAACCTCTGGTGTGTATCCACCTACACGTAAACCAATACCACTCGAATGCAAGTTCCACACGATACCCAACGTACGAAAAAATATAAGAAGTAAAACCGAAAAAACCAACACCCTAAAGGGTGTTTTGTTTCGTTTCGAACTTACACAAGAGAATAGAAGAAGGATTGGGATCAATAATGAGTTTAGGTGATCCACTATTTATAGTGTTTAGGATAAGGTGTTAATATAGCTTTGGCAAAAAAGCTACCTAATCTTGACACATTTGGTCCTTCCTATTCTTTCAACCATAACCGTACAAAAAGTTACAAACACAACCTTGTGTTTGACTTTTTGGACGTTCTATATTTGATGATAATTACTTTTAATTACCCATTTATTGAAAAAGCCTTATAATTATTATTCGTAAAGAACTAATTAACGACCGGTCAGTATTCTATAGTTTTGGAATATTAATATATATAGTAAATATACACTTTTATTATAAAAATATAATATATATATTATATATATATAAATTTAAAATTTAAATATAAACACACAAACAAATAGAGTGATATCTAAGTGTATATGTGTGTAACCCCGTGGTCTTATGTATTCCCAACGTATAAATATCCATATGACATGAGCAATATCCCAACTACACCCACTTTGCTTCTTGTAATGGAAGAGGACAATTCTCCAAAATTACATAGCACTAAGAGTTAACATAAATTTGTTCTCATTTGGGACATACAAAACACATTAATAATTCTTGACTTAAGTTAGTTAATAACAAGTTCCAAGAGATTTTAACAAATTTAAAACTTCAATCAAGACTTAATAGGATTCATCCTATCTTATTACTAGAATAATGTCTTCATTACCTTCTAAGTTGAAGTCATATTGAGTATATACATGACATACTCAATTTTCTAACTTTGATAGCTTTAGGAGGTCAATCAGTTAATGTCATCAATAATCAAACAATATCAATAAAGTTTGATTTTCCTTATTAGACATACCATAAAATTGTGGTATTTCAAAAGGATCGATGTGGTGAGACAATCCCACAATTCATTAGATGAACTTCTACTTTTTGGCTTTACCTATTTTCCAACTAAGTCAAGCCAAATGGCATCAATAGTATTTTTAAGCCGATTGCATGCTTTATTTTATAAGTCTTTGATCCAGTCAATAACTTCATGTGTATGTCTGACAAGAAGACATAAACATTTAATTCTTACTATTCACTATAAGTCTTTGATCAAGTCAATGACTTCATGTACATGTCTTAACAAGAAGACATAACAATTTAACATCTTAATTTACATTATAAGCCTTTTAACAATCAAAGGACTTATTGTATATGTTTTAACAAGAATACATAACAACATTAAAGTAAGTATGAGCACCGACTCTTGGTCTTAATAGTAATTTCAAGTCAATTTCGAACTTCATGTTTATGACTTTCCAAGAAGACATAATCATGTAGCTTATCATTTTATCTTGACATATTTTCTTAGTAGGGCAACATCATTTTATGTGTACTATTCCTAGTAGAATATTAGTTTTCTTACTTTGTAGTTAAGAAAAACTATTAATCATATTGTTCTGAGTTGTTCCTTGCACACAATTAAGATTTCTTCCACTTGTGCAGGGCACAACCTCATGCATAAAACAACACTACACTAGTTAGTTTGTTTGTATTGACAACATGACAGTGTCACAGATAGAATACAAATTAAGTCAAGCTCAAAACATACATGTATAGCTAGTGTTATAGAACTCTTTCAATTAATAAGGAATCATGAATAATTATCTTATTGATAACATAACAAGAAGCAACATCTCAAAGGAAACAAGTTATCAAAGATAATACATGGTGATTCTTACTAAATGAAGAAATTTCACACTTTGAATTTATTATTTCAAGGAAAGCCAGAAATAAAGTGAGACGCCTACAAGGTAAAAAGCTCGTAGCCCCCACTGAATTTGACAACATTGGAAGTATGTCATCTTTGTCTATAAAACGCATCGCTCCCACTAGATCAGACAACATTCTGATTGTTCCTTCACTAGTGCAAAGTAAATAGCAATTTATTTATATTTCCATTTCTTAAATGTCTACACATTATTGCTAATGTGAGTCGCATGGGCTAGGTAAGCAAATACTTACATATCCAAGGAAGTGTGCTCAAGTTCTATAGATGATGGACTAGCCATCTATGCACTTATTAACTTAAAAGAATTGGCATGCAATTTCTCCTTTATTGGCCTAATTTCCACTAGGGTTTGTATTGCCTTTATCATGTGAAAGCAAACAATTAGGTAAATAATGCTAGTCATTGCCTTTACCACTTTTACGGTGATATTTCCGTCTTTCGATCAAAACTCATAAAGTGTCTTGATTACATCAAGATATTGTCATTTGACAACCATATAAATGAGTTCTCTAGTTATCCAAGTATCTTATTATGATTTAAAGATTTCAAAACCGAATAAGGGTGTTGAAGCCATCTTGAAAGAATAAGAAGTGCAATTAACTTACCATGTAAGTTTGCTATGAGTTTTATTTAGAATTTAGGATAATTCCATCGTTCCTATTATAGCTTTCTCAGAATGAAAAATGATAGGAATAAGTCTTACCTTTTTGCAAGGAAAAGAGGCACGGTTTGTCTTCTACAAGAAAAGACTAAACTTTAGTTTATGTTTGATGTTGCATTAATATATTAAAAGAACTACCAAGTTTATTTTTAGTATTTTCGATAATTATTTCCTTTAAAATTAACTACCCACGTCTATATAAATAAACATTTAATGTTTCAAAGGGTTTAAGATCCAACTTGAACCCCTCCATCAATGCAGTTGATCTGCTAGAAATAGTGAACTCAAAAGGTAATCAACGAGTGATAATTGCATCATGTGCAACTCTTAGTTCGAATGGGGTCCAATGCACTATTATCTAGAATAATAATGTCAATATCAAAACACTATTGTCTGGAACAAAAATTTCAAGTTGGCATGTTTCGCCTAATCATATGCCTCAGATCGAAGGTCTAACCAACTATACTCGATTTAAGTCGTCAAATACAAAATCTGTAATAAATGATCTCAGGTCTGACCATATGATTATTATTACCTTGGGTTGCAGTTCACCTAGGACTTTCCTAGAGTAAAGAACGATTGCAAGTGATCTCGTACTTGGATGACAAAGACTTAATTGTAATGGGTATTAAGTTTTGATAAAACAAGTGTACCAAAAAACTTGTACGGGAAAGCATGCATACATCTTCGTATCACAAGTATAAAATAGTTTATCTCGTTTTAATTTTTATGTATTGAAAAGTCCTTTTTAGTTTCTATTCCACAAGTGATATATAAAATTAAGGATAATACAATTTAGGTTTTACAAAATTAGAGTATAAGCAAAAATTATCGCGAGAAAAGATTAAAGATTAATAACCGGAACAAGGTAGGGCAAGACCTTAAGCCTTGTCGCTCGAAATAATCAAACCCTAGATGGACGCTTTCAAGGGTTTTTACGCCCAAGTAATTCCAACATTAATAAAATTGCAACATACTTTAATATTGTTAACTAAGTTGTCCAATATTGAACTTGCATGTTTTGTTGCGGGAGAAAATTATGGTGTAAACCCAACCCTATGCATTTTAAAACATGCAAAACAATAATTTACTTTTATAATAGCTCATCGATCAAGCAAATTAAATACGCCAAGCACTATATAATAAGCAAATAAGAATGTATTGTATACCACCACCTATACATTGTGTCATCGCGGGAAAAAATTATGGCGTAAACCTAACCTAATGCTTTTTAACACAATGTAAGACATTAGCTTGTAATATATTATTATTACAATAGTTTTTAGTCATATTAATTTTCAAAAACAATTTTGCACAATTTATATAAAGTCACAACAATATATAAAAGCTAACACAAGTTGAAACAATTAATCATACTGAACAAACACCGACAAGCAAAGAAAACATCAATGAACGTCTAACTAATGGACAAGCCAAATACCAAAATAACTTGATTGCAAAGACCTTATACTAGGTAACATAAAAAACTGCATGCTGATTGAAACTATTAACCGACTTTAGGCCGCGATCAGACAAGGAAAAAGTATTCTCCAAGTTTTGCAATAAACATAAAATTTGTAGCCCACTGAGTTGTGAACTCCAAAAAACAATAACATGGTCTAACTCCATTCAGAGAGTCGAGAAATCAATTTTTAGTGCACGAAGGTAATGCGATCAACACATAAAACAATCAAACAAGCATGCAATAAACATAGATATTCATCGGTTTTTTTATATCAAACAATTAGCACATAAACACGTATGTATAATCAAGATGTAAGGATTATATACCATGATAAATATGCATGTATTCATAATGGTATTCAATTACACAAGTTAATAACACAAATAAGCCAAAAACGGTGAATTTAAAGCACGTAAAAAGACAGACGTTTTAAATAACATAAAATGTGCAAACTAAGTTTTCCTTTACAGATTTTAGGGACTCTTAGGAGTCATTATTTTCACAAAAATAAGCCCTAAGGGACACTCCACAAAATAAACAAGAAAACAGGCAATAACTAACGTTTTTTAGAGATTTTACCGTTTTTTATGTAATTAAAACACCATATGAACGGCTCGTGATGCCACTGTTGGGATTTGTTATCTAATAATCTATATTAAAATTAATATATGCATCGGATATGGTCCCAAAGGGATGCGTATGATGTAACTAATTAACCAAAAACAACAAACGAATTGCGTACCTTTTCGTTCTTGATTCGCGTTATTAAACGAAGCAACGAACAAAACCCTTGTTCATACAAAACCCACGAAACATATATAGATACTAAAGTAAGTATCCTCTATGGAATAAGTCCACACTACACGTCATGGATTACAACCCGGGTGCTAGTTCTTGAATTTTACGATTAAAACCAACAAAACTCACGGTTTCATGGTTTTATTAAAATCGGCTAATAAACCCTTATAGGGATTAATAGCTAAATGAATTTGGGATAAAAGAAGAGAGCGGAAAGTCACCCAACTTGTATCTAAGGGTATTGTATATATAAGGTGTGATTAGGGCTTTCATAATCCTTATACAATTGCTTAGGGAACAAGTTTTTGGTTTCTTTCCTTTTCTTTATCGTTATGGTCGGCCTCCTATTGTCCAATATAGACTATCCATATTATTTTTGGACTTGGTTAATTAACATGTCTAATACATGTTAATTAAATAGCCTTTAGTTTAATAATGCGTCTAAAAAATTATTTAACAACCGTTAACCGTTTTTGTGAAATATAACTAACATACTTACTATAAATATATTAATTACATTATTAATGGTAGTATCTCGATGTATACGTGTGTGACCCCATAGGCTTATGTATCTCTGGTCATATAAATATCAATATGACTTGAGCACTTCACAATAAAAACAATATCAGTACTAGTATAAGTCATGACATACATCAAGCAACCAATTACCCTAGAATACTCAAACTAAGATACAACCTTACCATTATTAGGTTTCAGCTTCTCACTTGTATCTATAGGATTACTCATTGAGTATAATCAAAGTAATTAAATTTCTTCAGTACCTTTTCAATATAATAAGACTGAGAAATTGAGATTCTATTCCTTTCATGTTTTATCCTTATATCAAGGATAACATCAGCATCCTCCATGTCCTTCATGGAGAATCTTGATGACAAAAACTCTATAGTTAAGTTGATAACATCAAATATTTAATATATTTTAGTATCAGTTCCCTTATAAAATGCGCATATTTGTTATATTTTTATAGGAATATGTTCTTAATTCCTTCATATTTCATTTTTAGTTAAAATTTGAGCATTGGAACGAAAAGACACAGAATTGGAATGTGACTTGAAGAAAATTACATAAGTTGTTGGACTAGACCATAGTTACGGCGTAGTTGCCTCACAAAGGCTACGCTGTAACCCTTGTTGCTGCTATAGACGACTAAGTCTACTTATAAGAAGGCTACGACGTAACTACCCTGTAAGGGCTACGCCATAACTCACTCCGTGATGTGGGAAGATCTTGATAAGACCACAACTACGGCATAACTGGCTCGATAGGGTTATGCCGTAACTTTGGAAGAATTAAAAGCCGTAAGTTCAGAAGATACTTACAACGTAACTAATCCCTTTGGTTACGCCGTAACCATGCCACGTCTAGTGATTTGTTCAAGCATAAAGGAGGTTACGGCGTAACTCCTCACTTAGGGTCATGTCGTAACTAAGTCGAATCTATATATACAAGCCCTAGATCAACTGATTTCGTCATTCACACTCTACACAACTTTAAAAGGACGATTTGGGCTTCACCCAAGGCATTTTCCAGTATCATTCCACCACTTTCCAAGGGAGAATTCACTTCACTTCATCATTTGTATTAGTCAATCATAAAGTAATTGTATCAAATTTGATGTTTAATCCACCCATGATTTATTACATTGTTAATTATGTATTTTACACTATGAGTGGCTAAACACTTAATGTGTTAGCCTAGTTATGAAATTATTTTGCATTGATCTCCATTTCTTTGTTTAATTATTGTTTTATGTGGATATCATATATGCTTGTTGATTGATCCAGCATTTTAGTAGTGCTAAGGCTAGTGTAGAGCTTACTAGCTAGTTAGTAGGTATGAGCAATTGAAAGCTGAGCTAGTAGGTTAATCGAGTGGGATGACATCCATTTTGATTGTAAGGGTTGTCCATATCACTGCATGCATTAGATTATACACTTAGAAAGCGTGGACAAACCTTTGATTAGTTGATACACAATGAGGGTTTGAATGTCGAGAAGTGGGATTGTCAATGTTAGATAAGTATTTAGGGTAGTTGGGTGTTTAATGACTATGTACTAGATTCCTGGAAACTTTGAACAATGAGGTTGAGATCATAAGAAATATAGGTTAGATTGTAACTACAAATTTGACCTAATGATATTAGAACCACCACATAGAATAAGATTTAGACATTGCACTAGGAAATAAGATCATTGCATTAATAAGGAACTAACTAGGTTAGCACGCATTCTCCCTTGAAAATTAAAAACCTAATTCAATTCCGTCTTTTATTTATTGCATTTTAGTTAATTTAACAATTTTAAATCTATGACAAATAAAACTCAGATTTTAGACCGCCCATTAGCTTTTGGGAACGATCTTAGATTTACCAAAACCTACATTATACACAACCGAGTCTCTGCCCGTTAGTGCATTAGTAGATCATAGGTAGTCGAGTATTAAACATGATCTATTAAATAAAAATACGCATCAAGTTTTTGGCGCCGCTGCCGTGGAGCTAAAAATAGGTTTTAAAATTTAAGTTTTTGTAAATATCTTGTTTTTAAAATTTCAAGAATTTTTATCTTTGTTTTGCTTAATCTTGTGATTTTTATTTTTAGGTCTTTGATTTTTATTTTCAAGTTTTCCTTCTTTTGTCTTCTTTGTTTTCTTTGTTGGTGTATTTCAGGATGTCATGGAGATGGAACCTGATATTGAAAACATGACGGCTGATGATGGAAATTTTTGCTTGGATTTGTGGTGTGGTGGAACAAATGTTTTGTTGGATCAAATATCGAAAGTTTGAATTCCAACAAGGGGAAAAAAAAATCAATTATGGAGGACCTGGGTGTTTGATATTCAAGGGTGTTTTATGCATACTATAAAAATGGTTTGAAGTTGTGTCTTATTTTGATCCAATAACTGAGATTGAAGCTTTTGAATTTACAAATTCTGATAAGGGGAAGATTGATCTTTTGATAAAGTATTATATAAGTTTACCTCCGCTAGACCCCCTTTTTTAAATTACACTAAGAAATTTAAAATAGGAAGAGTAAAGGGAAACTTACAACCTGCCTTAGCAAAACAAAGGCTAAATGGCTCAATGAGCTTATCAACAGCTCTAGCTTATCCTTTTGGATAAGCTAGTAAAAGTCTATATGAGTTCTTCCTTTGTAAACTCATCTTCTAAAAGCTCATAATCCAAACAAGCAAAGGTATTAAGCTTAACTAATTTTAGAGTTTAAGTAAATTAGGGACTGAATTGAGCTCTATCACAAGCTTAGAGACTTGTGAGAGCTTATGAGTAGCTTATGGAATAGTAGCAGCTTATGAGTAGAAAACAACTTATGAAAACTTAAACAAGGATTTTATTAAAACTCAAATTGGATTACAATGCCTTAAAAACTGAAAGTTACAAATTACTAAAAGATAAAATTACATTTGAAGATTAAATTGCATAAGCTACAACTAAATTAAGCTAAGAAATCTAAAAGCTAAACTAGATAAAGAAAAAATTATTTCTTGTGTATGTGAAGAGAGAGGTTTTATATAGCCCGTTGGAGAAGCTTCTAGGTACAAATTCAGTTACACGCTCTTCTTGATCATAGCCTTCCATTCCTCTAATCATTGATTCTTTAATATAAGCCGTTGGATTAGATTGATAGCTCACCGTGGTTTGTAGCTTCTTGTATTTCTTCTAAGTGTATAATTAGTGCAAATTATCCCTTTCCTTGTGCTTTCTTACTAGCCCGCGTGGCATATCTTGAAGAGATCAACCAATGAAATGCGTTTGGTGATGTAAGATTTATCAGCGTGTACTAGATCCCATGAATTGTCCTTTTTGTCCTTTAATTGGGATTTGCCCTATGATTTGACTGAGAGGATTAATGGAGGAGACGGTGAACAGTAGATGGTAGCATTTACAACCCATCTTCTATTCCAAGTATTAATGATATTGCTAGTGTTCCTATATATGTTTCTGAAGTAATGCAACCTTTGACCTCTCAAGCCATACGTATCACACCACCCGACAACGATTATGTAGCACCAGCTACCATCCACATTTTTTAGATTTCAAAAGAATTTGATGAGGAGCTCTTGAGCGCTTCCTTGACTGATAAGAAAGCCGAATGTAATGAATGTTGGGGAGCTTAAGCGATTGATAGTTCATGACTTTTTTCAACTCCTACGGAGTTAATAGAACACTCAGGGACCGTGGAAACAATTGTAGTTTGCAATCCGCTCATACATCCCCAACACGGAGTGAGACATTCATTAAAGTCATTAACCAAACAATGTAAGATAGGGAGGGAAATGGCATCTTCTCTCAGGTATAATCTTAATTCATCATTTCCCTACCCCGTAGCAAATTTACCCCCTTATTGTGTTTATTGCTACTTTCATCCATAGTTGATTTCAAGTGAGGGGATAAACACCCTATTACTTAGTAAATAAGGGCGGAGTTAAGCTCGTGAATCGAACAAAAATAAGCACTTCGTGGGAGGCACCCCAAGTCTATCTTTTTACTTATGTTTTGTTCTTAATTTTATAGATTTTACGCTTGGGTGTTGTTTGTTTATCTTTTATTGTAGATTACATTTGATGGGAACTGTCCTCAATGGTTCTCGAAGGAAGATGTGATTCACGGTATAGGATAATCATCAAACCCATGTTACGCCGTAACTGGTTCACCAGTTTTTACATTCGCCCAGGTCAGCTTAATTACGGTGTAATTGGCACGGCTCAGTTACGCCATAACTATCTCCTGTAGAAAGTTTTCTAAAAATTAATTCCAAAACTCTATCAAACCTTGTATATTTCATTTTGAACGTTGTGGGTTTGTTCCCTGGAAACCCTCACAAGACTTCACTCGTCTACTCCGGATACTGAGGGGTTTAAAAAGCTTGTTACATACGCTAAATGCAACCGTGATTCCTACGAAAGTGAGTTAGGATTTTTATTTCGTATTTCATTTACTTTGTGTTTTTTCTAGTATAATGCATGCGGTTGTTTAGTGAATTCAGGGAACTCAAGTTTTCTCATGGATCTCAAAGCGGCACACGTACCATTACGTATATCTTCGATCATATCGAGCAAATTCAAGGGAGTCTTTTGTTCTAATTCTACTCGTTATCTTTAATTTTTCCATTTTTCGTACAATAGGGACATTGTACATTTCAAGTGGGAGGACGGGAGTAGAATTACCACTTGACCTACATTTTCCTTTGTTATGTCTTGTTTATTTTGAAAAATTGTGTCAATTTTAAAATAATCTGACATGTTTTTCTTAACCAAACTAGATTAGATCTTTGTCGAGCACAAACTACCCTTTATGTCATTGGTAAGGATTTAGACTATATCTGTTTTCTTATATGACACAAATCCACCATATATTAAGTGTACCGATAGTATTGTAGACTTTAGAACTTGACCCTTATATCATTAAAAGTCCATAGACGAGTATTGCATTGAGTTTTCTTGATGCAATTAGGACAAATAGTTCAAGAAGGCAATATTTTAGGATTTACACCAAATCAGCCCATATGTGTTACATTGTGTGTGTTTATCAACTTATCACATTGACTTGTCGACCTCCCATGAAAAACCCTTTGGTTTCACTCATTATACCCTTAGTTAAACCCTTCCGAGCCATTCTTTCATTTCTTACCCCATATATGTATTGTTTCGGTACACCATTTCACCTAAGCTTACCGTGTAGTCTATAATCCATAGTCGGGGATTTGCTAGTTGCCTAAGTTCATGGTTTAGTAGAGGGGTTCGGGAATTACACTTACCTGGAAGACTTACATTTCGATCGATGAAGACCCCACGATGCCATTATTACTTTTGATATAATTTATTTCAAGTGGGGGAATATTTGTGTTATTATTGACATTCAATGCTACAAAATTATTAATAAAAGGTGAATTTGAAATTCTGCAGCATGTGAGTATTTAAGTGTTGGTTAAAATTATAAAATCAACTTAGTTTATGATGTATGATCACCTCGTATGTAGTTCAAGGATGTTTTAAGTGTTGGTGCGTTTATAAACCAACAAGTTGAAATAAATTGAAGTTAGTTAGTGTATTATTGGACATCCTAATATTAGACACTAGCTCTCATCTATATGATGATCAAATTCTCACGTCTTTATACTTGGACTTTTAGATGGACGATAACTAATGACGGGGAGATTGTGGAATGTAGACTACTTGTTTGTTCATTTGTATTTTTACACCTTTATAAATGTGCATCCCATGTCTATTCTCCCCTTTAATCATTCTTAGTTGCATTTAATCATAACTTTTTTTGTACTTGAGTATTAGATAAGAAATCACAAGGCACTTGTTCACTTGTGGTTTTCTCGTCTTTGCTTTAGCTACATGATTGGTGAAAATTGCATCAAGATTGATTCGTCCTTAGCCTATAATAATTGTTCACCCAATCTTTCCTTTAAGAATTGTCTTGACCATTAGCTCTAGTGGTGGAGTTTTGTATAGTTGACAAGCCTATGATAGAATACATGCTATGACTGACCGATTAAGTGATCACCCCAAAAATAAAACACATAGACTAGTGAGAGTATGAGTGTTTTTGTTCCCCTTTTCGTGAGGTGTTCGGCTTTGATGTTTCTAGGATAGGTAATTTTTAAATTAATGTCTTCCAAGATAACTTGGGAGATATCTTTTTAGAAATAATTCAAAAGGTCTAGTTGAGGGCAAGTAGAAGTCAAGTGGGGGGATATTTAATAACATCAAATATTTAATATATTTTAGTATTAATTTCCCTTATAAAATGTTCATATTTGTTATATTTTTTATAGGTATATGTCCTTAATCCCTTCATATTTTTAGGTAAAATTTAAGCATTGGAATGAAAAGACACAGAATTGTAAGGTGACTTAAAGAAAATTACATAAGTTGCAAGACCAGACCATAGTTACGGCGTAGTTGCCTCACAACGGCTACGTCGTAACCCTTGTTGATGTTATAGACGACTAAGTCTACTTATCAGGAGATTACGACGTAACTACCCCGTAAGGGCTACGCCGTAACTCAATCCGTGATATGGGAAGATCTTGTTGATATCACAACTACACCGTAACTTTGGAAGAATTAAAATCCGTGAGTTCAGAAGATAGTTACGATGTAACTAATCCCTTTGGTTACGTCGTAGCCATGCCAAGTCTGGTGATTTGTTCAAGCATAAAGGAGGTGACGTCGTAACTCCTCACTTAGGGTTACAACGTAACTAAGTCGAATCTATATATACAAGCCCTTGATCAGCTAAATTTGTCATTCACTCTCCACAAAACTCCAGAAGGACGGTTAGGGCTTCACCCAAGGCGTTTTCAAGCTTCATTCCACCATTTTCCAAGGGAGAAATCACTTCACTTCATCATTTGTTTTAGTCAAACATAAAGTAATTGTATCGAATTTAATATTTAATCCACCCATGATTTATTACATTGTTATTTCTATATTTTACACTATGAGTGGCTAAACACTTCATGTGTTAGCCTAGTTATGAATTTATTATTTCATTGATCTCTATTTCTTCGTTTAATTATCATTTTATGTGGATATCTTATATGCTTGTTGATTGATCCTTGCATTTTGATAGTGCTAAGGATAGTGTAGAGCTTACTAGCTAGTTAGTAGGTTTGAACAATTAAAAGCAAGGCTAGTAGGTTAATCGAGTAGGTTGGCATCCATTTTGATTGTAGGGGTTTTCCATATCACCTCCTGCATTAGATTAGGCACTTAAAAAGCGCGGGCAAACCTTTGATTAGTTGATACTGAGGGTTTTAATGTCAAGAAATGAGATTGTCGACATTAGATAAGTCTTTAAGGTATTTGGGAGTTTAATGACTATGAACTAGATGCCCGATTTCCTTGAACAACGAGGTCGAGATCATAGGAATTATAGGTTATGGTGCAACTACAAATTGGACCTAATGATATTAGAACCACCACTTAAAACATGAGCTAGACATTACGCTAGGAAATAAAATCATTGTGTTAATAAGCAAATAACTAGGTTAGCATGTCTTTCCTTTGACAAGTAAAAACCTCATTTCAATTCCGTCTTTTATTTATTGCATTTTAGTTAATTAAAAATTTCAAATCGTGACAAATAAAACTCAGATTTTAGACCGCCCATTAGCTCTTGGGAACGACCTCGTATTTATCAAAACCTGCACTCTACACGTTCAGGTTCTTTGTTCGTTAGTGCATTAGTAGATCATAGGTAGTCCAGTATTATAAATTTAAAACCTGATCTATTAAATAAAATTACGCATCATAAGTCAACCTGAACTGGGTCAGTCCCAAAGATCAGCATGTCATAAATATATAAAAACATGATGAATCCTATACGTGATTTATCAAATTTGTTATATACATATTTTTCATATTTGTTAAAAGATACCTAATGGAAAAAACCACTTCATCAAGCCCTGAGGTTGGTTCATGTAAACCTCCTCATCTAATTCACCATTCAAGAATGTTGTACTCACATCTATCTGGTAAATGATCATATTTTGAATTGATACCAAAGCAATCAGCAGTCTTATGGTACTGCTACGTACTAATGTGGCATAAGTATTAAAGTAGTATATCCCTAACTTTTGTTTAAATCCCTGAATGACCAATATAGCTTTGAAATTTTCAATAGTTCCATCTACCTTCATCATTCTTTTGAAGATCCACTTGCAACTAAAAGGTTTGCAACTAGGTGGTAGATCAGCCAACACCCAAGTGTTGTTGCCCATAATGTAATCCATCTCATCATATACTGCTTCTTTCCAGAAAGCAACATCTTGGGACTTCATTTCTTCAGCAAATGTTTTGGGTTCATTGTCAACATTAAAGCAATAGGAGTGTTGGTCAGAGACCCCATACCTTGTTCCTTCAATTAAGTATAATTGAAATTTAGGTCCAAAAGACTTTGGAGTCCTATTTCTTTTGCTTTTCATATGCTTAGATTATTAAACCACAACCTTTTCAGGGACCTCTAAAACACCAATATTATCATCAGTTCCATTTGTATTTGGAATCCTATTACTTGGTCAAGTTATGGATAAGAATCTATTCTCACAGAAGATTGTATCTCTTGATTCAGTTATTGAGTTAACTAAAACAAATTCATTACGTTCAATAACATATAACCTAAAAGCCTTAGAATGCTCAGCATATTCAATGAATATGCAATCTATACCTCTATCACCCAAAGCTTTCAGCTTTAGATTAGGGCTAGTCTTACAACTGCCCTACAACCCAAACCCTAAGATAGTTCATGTTTGGTTTCATTTTTGTCCAGAGTTCATAAGGGGTAGTCATGTTCCTTTTATTAAGAACCCTATATAATAAATAGCGAGTTGTTAACATAACTTCACTTTAGAACCCTTTACTCAAACTTGAATATGGCAACATGAAATTCACCATCTCTTTCAATACCCTATTATTTCTTTTAGAGATTCTATTTTGTTGTGGAGTATAGGGAGAAGCCATTTCATGGATAATACTCATACACTAAAAATATGATGCATCCATATATTCACCTTCCTTATCAGTTCTAAGTCTTTTAATTAAGGCTCCTTGTTGCAATTCTACTCCAGTTTTAAACACTTTAAATTTATCTAATTCTTCATCCTTATAATGTAACAAATAAACATGACAAAGCCTAGAAGCATCATCAATAAAACTCACAAAGTATTTCTTATTCCTCATAGAAGGAGTTGTATGCAAATCACATAAATCACTATGTATTAACTCTAAAACTTTAGTTTCACGTTTTACACTTAAAAAAGGTTTCTTAGTGACTTTTGTCAAGATTCAAGCCTTACACTTTTCAATGTCCAAATCAAAGGCTGGAATTAACCCATTCTTAGACATATTTTGCATTCTTTTAAAGTGTTCATGACCAAGTCTAGCATGCCATATGGTTGAATCATTCAGTTTAGAGGTCGACATAAAATCTGAATTGACAATATCATTAACAATATACATGACCTTTCAGAGGGTTGTTAGAGCCAATCCCTGAACCACTTGTGCCTGAACCATTGATCTTATTACCAACTTTAACGCCTTTGAAATCCCTTTTCAAGTGTCTAATTTTACCACACTTCCATCAAGTCAATTTTGACATCTTGCTAGGATCAGCCTTGATGTTCTCATGATGTTTACGTTTGCGCTTGTTGTTATTGTATCTCATGAAGTTGTTTTGCTCCACCATGTTGACAACATACGTACTAGCAACATTGTTTCTCTTTAGCTTGTTAATTTCCTGCTCCTTAAGAGATTAATCAGTACGCAAATGACTTCGCAACTCAACAAGAGTTAACTCTTCCTTCTAATGTTTCAATGTATGCTTGAGATCTTTCCAAGAAGGTAAAAGTTTGTCAGTGAAACAAGAGACTAAAATAGCCTCATCCATGTTCATTTTTTTGTGTAAACTGACCAAGTATACAAAGAAGTACATTGTATTGTTCCATGACAGGTCTAGAATCGACCATTTTGTAATCGTTTAAATTACTCACAAGGAACTTTTTTCTAGAGGCATCCTCAGCCATATACTTACCATAGAACTCAATAATTCTTTAGTAGATTCAAGGTTTTGATAAATAATAAAGAGAGTGTTAGACATACCATTCAGGATTAAACCTCTACAAACGTGGTCATCATTTTCCCACTTGCTCTTCCTGATGCTTTCTATAGTAGCATAATCACCATCATATGAAATTTGTGTGCTTAGAACATAAACCACACTCATGCTCGTTAAGAAAAAATGCATATTCTTTTGCCATATCTTGAAATCCATCCATTCAAACTTGTTAACTTTAGAGAAGTTAGCTGTCATATGCACCATAGTAGCCGTCATTGATATCACAAAATAGTTTCTTTTGATTGTTGGTGGTTTTGTGTTTTCCTAGTTGGGTATTAACAACAATGATACCGGATATCAAATGGAATCGTGTAACCACTTTCCAAAAGAAACTATTCGACCCTAATGCCTGGGTATCACGAATATCTCTTTGGGATAAGACCAAACGTATGCTCTTGATTTAGGCACAAATCAATGAACCTTTTACTTCTAAGTTTTTATGTTTTGGTGTGACTTCCATGCATATGTTGATCTCTATTTGTAGTGTCACACCCCCAAACGGGGCCTGGATGAAACACGTGTCCGGGGGCGTGACGTCATAATATACATCACACAAGATCAAGGGAACGACCACTAATGGACGTTTTGAAAATCATAACTCGTTGTATTGATTAAAAATGGATAAGTCTTATAAGATTTGAAATGAAATTTAAAACGTTGCGAAAACATAATTAGGTTTTCAAAAGACAACGAGTATGAATGATAATAAAGTCTTGAAAGATGATATCATATTGCACGTAGACTCCATATAGCACATTAGAGAAGTCCAAAGCTAAGCACCTGAAAAACATGCTTAAAACGTCAACATAAAGTTTGTGAATTCATAGGTTTAAGTAAAGCATTTGCGAGAATAAAAAACATTTAGTGAATACTGCTTCACTCACAGTATTATGAAAAGTATTTAGCAATTTGATACGTTCAACGAAAGCAGTGTGGACCACAAGTTATAAAACGCATGTGATATGTGATAGTTATAACAAATACAACTTCACATAAAAGGTATTTACGTTGCACTAAGCTCATGACACCGAGGGTAAATGTAATGGAAGCATGCATAATGCTTAATAAACTAGCCCTGATGGGTGCCACCATGGCGCTTCACCGTATCACTCGACATGGTATACGTCCGTTGATCATGTAAGAGCTACTTACACGGACGGGGATGATTAGTCCCAATAGATCTATTTACAACACTCGCGCTCACTTACCAATCCAACTGATCATAAGTAACTAACGGTTCATGATAACTCGGGCATACAAGTTTCAAGTTCTTGATAGTGTGTACTACATGCAATAGGACACTTGGTAAATGTAAAGTTTAAGGTACTTACATTCATAGTAAAAGCAACCAACGTATTCGTAAAGAGTTAAAACTATTCATATCCGTAGTAAAAATAAACAACGTATTTGTAAAAGCGTAAGTACTTGTATTCATAGTAAAACGAGTATGAAATCAATCATGTAAAAGAGTTTTGTAAACCAACATATAATTAAGTTTGAAAGCATTAGAGTAAACAAGTTTGTAAACGAGCATGTTCTCACCCCAAAAGTTATAAGGTTAATATAAAACAAGTAAAACATGGGGCTATGAACTCACCTTAAGCAAGCGATAAGATAGTAAATCAACAAAGAGGATAAAGTAACAGAACGACTCTAACCGCGACCTAATTATAA
The DNA here is from genome assembly GCA_026074375.1 of Tanacetum coccineum. Taxonomy (NCBI): domain Eukaryota; kingdom Viridiplantae; phylum Streptophyta; class Magnoliopsida; order Asterales; family Asteraceae; genus Tanacetum; species Tanacetum coccineum. The sequence continues at coordinate 18,139 of BQNB010057502.1, read as the reverse complement.
GACGCGCTTTAGAACGAGAAATAATAACGGAACGTTGCAATAAACGTTTATAAAAGAACTAGTCATCCATATGTGTTTATCTGCTTAGTTATTTAACAAAAACGTGTCTTTACGAACTCATTAGGTTTATATAAACGTTACGTCATTCTTATGAAAAGTGCATTTTGAAAAGTTACTATAGATAGGAGACACGTTCTATTTTCGGAAAGTTCCTAAGTTTCGGATGTTAATACCGTCCCCAATATTTTTTTCAAGTCCATAATTCCATAAACGCACTAACAATACCTAAACACCTACTTTTCATTTCCATATTGCTAATTCGTACTAACTTACTATTTTTAGTAACGTGCAACGGTATCGCTTTATTATTCTTAGAAAACTCATAACTCTTCGTAATAAGATCAAATAACTACATTAATATTTTCTAAGGCTTTCAAAACCTAAATGGAGCTAACCCGCTTGAAAACACTTTAATATATAAAATTATATGTCCAAAAATAACTTGGCGAAAACTAGGTCTATCTCACTCATAAAGCATTTTTAACACAACTTTCGTGACTTTGAAAGGAAACATTCATTTAGCCATTTTGTGTTAACACTTTTGCCCAATAACAGGTCTCGAAAGGGGTCAAAAAAGTCATTTTCGTCATGATCTGAGTCGTATTAAAATCGTTTTGGGCCGAAAAATAATTCAAATTTCTTTGAGCGTAACCTAGTACCTTCGTTTAAGTTCCGATTTTAGTGTTTGATATATGAAAAACTATCTATTCAAAACAAGCTCTCCAAAAACTATCTTGTAGGAACCCGATCTACTTCACTTCATAACACAACACGGATCGGAACTAGAAAATAAGAAAGAGAGGTGATGGTGTAAAAGGTTTAGAGAGAGAGAGAAGAAGAGAGATGAGAGAAAAAGAAATTAGATTTAGATAAAAGATATTTGTGAGAGATAGATTAGATATTTTCTTAGGAAAATATCTATATATATATCCCTACGACGCGTGGGATATTTAACTAGGACTCGGGCTCGGGTTTTGCTTGGGATTAAACGCAAAACATATACAATATTAGATTATCTAACGAGCCCGATTCCTGATATTATCCTATTACAACATTAACTAATTAAAGACCGAAGCTCCATCGTAGAGAGACCAAACTTCCTTGTTCGACTTAATTAATTGAGCTAACAATCTCCCCCGAAGTGAGGTCTTGAAAACACGAGGAACGAGCTTCCTTTATTGACTCAATAAAATTGAGGCTAACAAACTCCCCCCGAAGTGAGTTCATTGACGACACTCCTTCATGAATCAGTGAGATGGCTTTTGTCGTTTAAGCTCGAAGTGTTCTTGGTCTTATCTCTTTGTTATATTGTTGTAGGCTTTCCTTTCATGCTTCGATCTGACTTTGAGCCTTTGTCCATGTCTTATCGTTTTTGCCATCTTGCGACTGTGACGTTTGACCAACTTGCCTCATAAACTTTCTGCTTAACTTGAAAGCTTCAAATCAGAGTTTGCCGGAAGTCTTTGTCTTAAAATCTGAGCTTTCTAGATAGTTTGCTTTGAATATGAGCATGAACAGTGGTAATGGAATCGACTTTGTTGATTAGATAACTGTCACCACCTCGTAAACCTGCAAGGCTTACGATAGTGATAATCAAAAAATTGATTTGAAAAAATCAATCGACTTGGTCCTCCGTTAAAGTGTTTTTTGTAACACATTGCGAGTGTCATGTTTTTATCAAAATTCATCAACCGTTAATTCATTTACTGACCAAATCGATATCCAGTTTCACAAGGTTGAATTCATATAGAATCTCCATGTCACCTACCGCATGCTTATGATGATGACACTTGGAAGATTTTCCAGAATCTCATTGTGAATACTAAAGAGTATCAATCTGAATTTCTGGCAAATATTCACCTGATATTGCGTAAGACTCTTGATAACAGCTTGTGAACCGATAAAGTTCATACAAGTGTTTTGAAATAGGAATTTTTCCTAACGAGATTTTGATTGATCACTTGGCTCTAGACTCGATTATGCAGTTTGGTTTTTAGTACTCGAAGGCTAGAGCAAATTGCTAACCTATTCAATATCAACAATCTCGGAGTGAGATGTCCATAATTAACTTGTGTATACTCCGTGACAATGAGACAAGTTTCTGTTGAAGAAACCCGAATGGCTGAGAAGGTATGTGCATGGCATCACTGGGTCCATGAAGTCGTTTTCATGTCAGCAATCAACTTGTGATTCTGAACAGCATAGTATTGACCTGTTTCTGCCTTAAGTGTTGGAGGCTTCTTGGTTATACCCTTTAACCATACAATTCTTTTTCATTCTTCACACCTCATGCTTACCAGGACTCATTACTAAACACCTTTTGTATTGTGCAGGTGTTAGCTTCAATCTTAGTCGGCATTATTCCATATACATTTATCTCCAATCATACCTAAGGACCTGCTATTTTCTATACGTGGATTATCCTTGGGTAGCCTCACGTTCTGGTGGACATAGGATTGATTCCTACCTAACCACCTAAGTGACTTCAGAATCGTTGTGAATAAGATAGTTGTTTGGTATAGAGATCAAACCATAAATCCACCTTTTTGCTTACTGTTAAGCACAATTGAGTCGATGAGATCATATTTTAATACATTTTCTTCTCCCGTATTTTAAATGATAAACACTTATTTTTGAAAATACCTTGTTCTTAAAATATGACCTTGAAAAATCGTGGAGAAAATATGGTCAGCATGAATGTTTTGGAACATTTGATAATCTTTTGAATACATAAGAATGGTCCGGTGACGATGTAATCACAAGAACATTATAACTAGTTTTTCGAAAAACTCCCCCTCAAAAATAGGACCAATTAAGAAATTGTTGTCTTTTGAAAACATGTGAGGGTTGGAGTGTTGAACCACACCAATTTTGAAAGATTATGAATGACCTCGAGAAATCTTTGAAAAATTTATGTTCAACTTTTGTGAAAAACAAACGTTAAGACTTCTCTTCTAACGGTAAGGGTAAGCGCACTGAAACGTACACTATCCTTTTTCTTGAGCTAAAAACATTGAATGTCTTGTAAGAACAGCTCAAGACCGAGAAACGTTAATTTTCTGTTGTGAGATAAGATAAAACCTTTCCTTTTATTTGAAGTCCCTGTTATGTTCAGACATTTTGCACATAAGCCATTTAGAAAATTAGAAATGAACATGTTTTTTGAAATTATTTGCAACTCTCACTCGTACTTCATTTACACACCCGTGTCAATGTTAATCGACATTTCTAAGCACGTAAATGTTATCGATTCCAAGAGACATGTCGAGAAGAATCTTTTTGAAATTTTCTGATTTCCTGATTTTTATTTATTTAACCTTTGTCCTCAGCATTGCCTATATGATGGTGGAAAAGTAATATCCAACTCCTTGTCCGTGGATGTACTGTCTTGGCTGCTTAAGGGGAACAACTTTGGAACCACTTGAAACATGACGTTCCGTGCTGTGGTCGGAATTCCGAGTTCTGAACGGTATGATCAGAAGTCATTTGATGAAGAACGAGGCCTGAACTTATGTGAACAGACGTCATTTGATGTAGCTCATCTTTTGTGAAACCATTCTGGCATTGGTTTCTTAGATATCAGTAATGTCAGCAACCACACTCTGAGATTTTCCTGCTTTCATTGTAAATATGCATCAGCAGTTATGTCAAGTCGTTGTTTGCTTATGACCATTGAATGACGTACCTGCACTTAAACCCAGAGTTTGTTTGCATGCATGAATATGAGGGATATCTACTATTGAACCATGCGCGGGTTCACTGTCAACCTTGCCCATGCAAGAGTTGAGTAGCTTTCCTGTGGGAATCCACCTAAGACACGAACTTACTAAAAGACCTACCCGTTGGTTTCACCTAAACATGATCAAGTATTCATTGTTTTCCTCAAGGACAGTGGTTAGTCCTTTTTGTTTGAGAACCTATGTCAGTTTGGATCTGTCCCTTTTTTCTGGTTCTATAATGCACTTGACTTATTCTACGGCATAAAATCTCTTGGTTGTACTTATGGGATTTTGCAACCTTATTCTTGCAGAGGCACGGGGATTTAAACCTTGTGAAGTAATCTAAGACGCATTCATATGATTTGCACTTAAAGGCACTTTTTTGCATGTAGGACATTCAAGTCATTGTACTTCACAAGAAAGCTTTTGTTTCCTATGGTTCTCCTAGTGACACATCTTTTGTTTAGAAACCCACTAGTCATTGATCTCCAAATTCTAGGTTTTTGGTTTGGCAACCAATGAGCAGTGTGGGTAACTAAGAAGGATCAATCATACTAAGGTTTTCCCATTCACAAAAATCTTTGTCTTTCGAGTGTGCACTTTTCCTTACTTTCTTTAGGTATAGTTATGAACCACGACATTTTGAGCCGACTTTTCCCTGGGTGACGATGTACACATCTTAGGGCAATTTCCTAAGGGCCAGTGCAATCACATTGGTGTTTCGAACTGCGTGTTTTCTAATCTAAGGCAAATACTTTGAGTGACTTGTTTAACACAAACCATCCACACATTAGTTAAATTAACCGACTGTTTACATTTGAAATCTTCTCATTTCAGCAAAATATGAGAAAAGTCGGTTTTCCTAAAACGGATGTTTTTGGAATTCGTAGAAGCATTTGGTTGTCGAACAACAGATGGTTTATTTAAACGGAGTTTCCACAGACTTTCCCGTGCAGTTCTCGATGAGTTCTTTAACTCACTTATTGCTATGTTCTTGTCTTCATTTAGAGCTTTCAAATCTTGTATTTCATGATATTTGTCACTTCTTTTCGAAATACATTAGATCCGTGTTCTTGCAAACTGAGTTGTTTTTCATTTGTTCCTTTAACATTGTTGTTAAAGCAATTTCAAGAGAAATCCGAGTGTTTTTCAAGTTAGAAAAACTTTTAAACAAATTATTTAGAACTTCTTTGTTAACAGCATCAGTTTTGTTTTCGAAAGCTATTTGTGCAAACATGCACATTCTTTGATTAATGAGAGTAAGCATGCAATTCATATTAGCATATAAATCAGAACAGAGAATGCAAATACGAACATTAAATCTTTAGACACAACACACTTCGAGAATATGATCATATATAGGTTTGGAAAAATCAGCCTTTTCTGATTCCTTTTCAAAGATTAACGTACTCCAAATCGCCAAGCATGTCTCTTTGTAGTTCATGCACAAAACAAAGACTGTCCAGAAAAGTTTTTGTTGAAAGATGCATTAATAACGTTTGATCAAAACTTCCATAGTCTTAGAGCATTGGTGTTTAAGGGAAATGCACTACTAGATGATTAGACCAATATTTTGACAATTGTTCTAAAATGATTGAAGAGTTGTTTGTCATATTCGTTATAAAGTAGTCCCCAAACTTTTACTAATGGATTTAGACATGGTAGAAAGACCAACGTTTTAGCAATGTTTGTTTTGTCCTAACAAACTTTTCTCACATTTCTTCTAATTTCTTTAGCGCGTTCCAACTGATTCAAGATTAGGTTTTGGATGGCGGTTTTGAAAGTTCATAAAGAATGTTTTATATGTGTAATCATATGGCTTCACTATTCTTATCCAATTTTGAATCTACTGTCCTTTTCAAGAGTCAACGTCTCTATCCCCATGGGGCAAAAATCGTTAAGGATCAGCAGTATCATATGGGATTCTCATACAAACGAGCATTTCAGATTGAGCTATCTTGAGGTACTTTGGATTAGCAAAGGTTGATCTACCCTTATACGTTGCGCCATTTGGTGCTAACAGGTAATGGTCGAATTAGACTGATTGCGGTTATAGAAGAATTTCATCATTTAAAAACTTTATTTGTTTTCCATTTCAATCATCGTGTCAAATCTGTCTTTTCCTTCCTTAACCTTTAAATAAGCCAAATAACTTAATTTTCTCTTTGAGTTGACCTTTAAATGTGACCTAGTAACAAACTCATTTTTTTTTTTTTTTTTTTATTTTTGCTAGCTCATCGTGTTTCTGATTAACAACTGAAATTTCATAGGTTTTAGTTTAAACCCTTTTGATGTCCAAGGTCTTTACAGCAATAGTCCTAGAGTTCATTAAACTTTGTTTGAAGTATTTATAATCACTCGTTCGGAGTCATTAAGGCCGTGGACTTCACAGCACCAAGTCTGTTTGTCGAAGTGCAATCAGGAACTATCCCGACTGCTAGTAGCCTCCCCAGAGCCTACTAGACTCATTCAAGGTTAGTTTTACCACTCCTTTAGTTCTTGATTAATGAATGCGTTTGCTTCTTTAATGCTTTACAATCATTTGTTTCCTCAGTACAAGATTTAAATTTGCAATTAAATTTAGCAAGCAGCAGCTCCTCATCAGCACATTCTGCAGCATGTTTCGCAGAATATTGTCTTTCATTGGCAAACACATTATTTTCATCATTGTTTTGTACCTGTTCCAAGGCGTATGAGGTAGAACTTGATTCTGGCAGGTAGACTTTCCTAATCTTTTCCATGAAACCGGAATGTGCTTCCAACTCTTCCTCTATACAATCCCACTGCCTTGTTGTCATCTCCGAACTTGGTAACCAGTGATGAACTCTTGAACCTTGCACAGTAGAAATCGCACTGTCTTTCACTCAATTTTTCAAACGTCATCTTACCTCTTAGGCATCTGCTCAGACTTCTCTTTCATTATACATTGCTCAATGGAGATTCATGTTCTGGAATGATTGATGTCCTAGAATGTTTTAGCTGTCATTGTATGTAAATCTGATGATATTCTTGACTTCTTTATTCTGATAAAAAGATCTTGAATAAATCTCGAAGGCTTTAACAAGTCAGAGTTAATGAACCTTTCCAAAACTGGATTTATCACACTGAGAGGCAATTGGAATCCTTCTCGTGAAGTGTTTTCTCTTGCATTAGAAGGTTCTAAGTTATTCATGTGTTTGAAGATAAAACTGAAACTTGAAGGTTCTGACACTCGCAAATACCAAAGAGTTGTGCCAAAAGCTTGTGGATACAATATACTCCTGCGTCTGTCGAGAAGTTTAGAGTGTTTGGATTTAAGTGCATTTAATTGTTCAAGGATTTTTTCTTTAAAAATCTTTTGCTTGTATCTGCATTTCTGTATCTCGGTTCCTCTAACTCTGAACTAAATGAAGTATTCTTTGTTCCAGTTTATTCGTGAATTATGAAGTTAAAAGATTTGTGTGTATCTTAAGTGATGTGATTGTTGTTGTTGTTGGGAATACTATTTTATACGATTTTGACAAGTCTTGACTAAAACCGTAGAAAAATACAAGAGTAATTTCGACTGGATGTTACTAAATCAAGAAAACCGTAAAAAATAGAATTAATGTTTGTTGAAAATCGCGTTGTCGTGAAGAACTTGAACTTTCGATAACGATTATTGAGCTTAAAGCGATGAACGGGCAAATTTCTTACAACGAAAAGGCTAAAATTAAAATTTTTGAAAACTAAAATGTAAAACTAAAAAAATAGACAAAAAAATAAAAAAAAAATAGATTTATTGTTTAAAAAAAAGTGAAAAAAAAATTAAAAAGTTTGAAAGTAAAAGGTTATATTTAAACTTGCTTAAAAAAGAAAGGGTTAATAGTAAACTAAGTAAAATCTAAATATTAAATATGAATATTGTTTAGAAGTTGAGGGGCTTAAAGTGTAAAAATTCCGAATATAATTAATAAAACGTGTTTTCCTCCCTGATACACTCTTCTACAATTTGAAAATTTTAGAAAAATTTTACGTTTGTTAATTTGATCTCGCGGAGATCGCACGGTTATCGCGGTAAAAACCAAATATACCTCTTGATCGAGAAGGAAGTCACGACAGCGATATATAAAGATCTTGAAGTCCCGTCGTTTAAAACTCACTCGAAACCGAAAAAGCAAAAATAGTTGTAAAACGTTAAGTTTTTGTTCCGTTCATACCTACTAAAAACTTTCACTCAGATCAACTCCAAGAGACAGCACTCGTTCGGATGAGACAACACAAAAAAAAACTTATCGTTCGAATTCCCTTGTATTGTACTATCGTTCGGATTTCTTTCAAACGTTTACTCGTTCGTGGTTTGAAAAAAAAAAGTTTTTTGGGGACACGTTTCGGTCTTGATGTACCACCTCGATCGAACTCAAAAAATTTCCACTCATTCGGTCCTTGAGTTTTCACTCGTTCGGCTCAAAAAATATTTCACTCGTTCGGTCAAAACGTGATTCACTGTCGTTCGAGATTGTAACGTGTTTCACAGTTCGTTCGGGTTGTAACGTGTTTCACTCGTACGGTTTGAGTATTGAGAAGTTGGACACGATCGGTTGTTCTGTCGTCCTTGTATCTTCTTCTTTTTAACAGAAATCACACACACAAAAAAACCAACCGAAACGTCGTATAAAACATTTATAAACGAAATAGACATCCATATGTGTTTGTGCTTTAGTTTATTTAACAAAACGCATCTTTAAGAACTCATTAGGTTTATATAAATGTTACGCCATTCTTACGAAAAGTTGCCATTTTCGGAAAGTTACTATTTTAGGAAACTTTCTATTTTTGGAAAGTTCTAAGTTTCAGAATGTTAATACCGTCCCCTATATTTTTCAAGCCCATAATTCCATAAACGCACTAACGGAACCTAAGTGCCTACTTTTCATTTCTATTTTGCTAATCCGTACTAACTTACTATTTTTAGTAACGTGCAACGGTATCGCTTTATCATTCTTAGAAAACTCCTAATCCTTCGTAATAAGATCAAATCACTGCATTAATATTTTCTAAGGCTTTCGAAACCTAAACGGACCTAACCCGCTTGAAAACATTTTAATATACAAAATTATATGTCTGAAAATAACTTGACGAAAACTAGGTCTATCTCACTCATAAAGCATTTTTAACACAACTTTCGCGGGTTTGGAAGGGAAACGTCATTTTAGGCCATGTTTGTGTTTTACACTTTGGCCGAAACGGACTCGAAAGGGGTCAATATGGTCATTTTCATTTCTGATCTGATCGTATTAAAATTGTTTTGGCCGAAAAATGTTTCAAGTTTCTTTGAGCGTAACTCGGTCATTTTAAGTCCGATTTTAGTGTTTGATATATGAAAAACTATCTATACGAAACGAGCTATCTGCAATCTACCTTCTCGGCTAATGAAAACATTTTTAAGTCGCCCAAAACCCTAAAACAAATTCGGATCAGCAACCTTATTTTTCGTAAACGCTTCCAAAAATCCACCCAAACTTCACAATAGTGCTTATACTAACCTAATCTCCGTTCACGACTAATCCAACAACAATTCCACACTTATATCTATCCTAATCCTATCTCCATCATTGTTGCAACACACAAATCCACTCATCCTTTCCTTAATCAAAAATTATTATAAAAGAAAGCATAAAACTTCATTATTTCACACACCCATTTCATTTCTTTTTGAAAATTTAACACAAACATAATAGGATTTAAACCAAGAGCATAAGAAAATAAAGAAATCAAAAGGAGGTTCAAGAAAAAGCTTACAAATGATAAAGAAATAAGATTGAACACTAGATCTATAACATACAGCAAGATTTGCAAAACCCCCAAATTTATTTGAAACCCTAACTTTTAATTCTTGAAGAAACCTTGAAAACCATGATCAAACACTTGGAACACCCTTAGATATAGTTAGAAATGGATTTAGAATGCTTGGATCTTGATAAAAATCAAAGCTATGAATTGATTGTTGTTGTTGTTTGTTGCCGTGGCCAAAAGAAGGAAATGGGAGGAGAAGGAAAACTTTGTGAGGCTTGTGTGTGTAAAATGACATAAACCTTCTATCATGTGGTATTTATAGTGTAAGGGATTTAGTGTTTTAGATATTTTATGAACCATGGCTTGGCAAGAAAAATGGAACCATGGTTCCATGGTCCTTGTGGTTTCGTCTAGTATAAGGCACAAAAAGGGGAACCAAAAATATTTTCTTCTAGCCATTTGGAATTAAAAGGAATGCATTATTTAAATTGTTAGTTGGATTTTGGTCCTTACCATGCAAAGGGATAAGAAGTGTAAGAGCACAAGTTGGTTCATGGAAGGATAATACAAAAATGTCATTGTCTTGCATGTGTGAAGTTAAAATTTGAATTAAAGGTGAAAGATTCTCCCACATTTAATTAAATGTGAGTGTGTGTGTGCGTTTGGAGTAGGGGGAGATGCACAAAATTTTTGACTTACAGACACAAGTCATATAATAACTAGGGTTTACATGCAAAGGTGACGGGTTTCCGGGGTTCCGTTTGACCTAAAATGCGAAAAACGTAAATTGTACACGAAAAACGTAAGAATCGCAAATGGAAGTGTACGTAAACTACGTAACACTTTAAAATGATAAAATAATGCATATAACATGTAGACTAATCCAAGTCCAAAGTCGGAACGCGTCCGATGACGTTTTTCAATTTTACGCGGGATAACTTCCCGATTTTAAGTCAAATTCAAACGTAACGAATAAAATTCAAAATAATGAACGGAATGGTTTAAAATATTGACCTGAAATTTACGGGGTGTGACATCCTCTCCTCGTTAAAAGAGCTTCGTCCCGAAGCTCATGGTGTAGCATTCAACGATGGTTTAGGGTCAGCGAAACGATGTGGATATCTCTCTTGGATATGATCCTCACGTTCCCAAGTAACTCGGGACCTTTTTCTTGAATTCAAACATACTTTCATAATCGGGGGGGTATGGATTTGATTTGAACTTTTGACCTCACGGTCCATAATTTTGACGGGTTCTTCTATGAAATAGTGCTTGTCGTTTATTTGAAGTTCATCTAACGTATAACAAGTGTATCGTCAGATAAACACTTCTTTAGGTTCGGCACGTGAAAAGTACTATGGACTCGGCTTAGTTGACCTGAAAGTTCGAGTCGGTAAGCGACAGCTCTAACTTTGGCAAGAATCTTGAAAGGTCGAATATAACGCGGGTTCAGCTTTCCCCGTTTGCCGAAACGTATCGTCACACCTGCGTAACTCTATCGGCGATTTCGAGCATCTTGAATTTTGTTGCATATCCGAATGATCTTCTTAGTTGTTTCACGGTTAAGTGTCGGGGATAGTGACTCGACCACCCCAACCTTGGTCTAGCAGACGGGTGATTGACACTCTTGGTCGTAGAGTGTCTTGAATGGTGCGGCTTTGTTGCTAGTGCGGTAACTGTCGTTGCAAGAAAATTCTACTAACGTGGATTAGTATTCCAATTGCGTTTGCAGTCGAGCTCGTAGTGTATCCTCCATAGTCGGTATAGTCTTCTCACTCTCGTGGTCGATAAACACAATGCACCTTGTACCACATAGGTGGTGTCTCCAATACTTTAGCGTAGGTTATGTGTCAAAACGTGTTCGAGGAGTTCAACAAACTAATAAAATGGGATAGCAAACGAATATCAAATAAAATGAAAGACAATTACAAAGTATTCGCGATGTGAATGTAGGTACGGATTAAATGTTATGAGAATCCTTAAAGAAAGGATAGAGATAAGAAAACGTACGAAAATAAGAACTAATGAGTTGTACGAATGATCAAAGAAGTAAATATCGAGTAGTATTACCCATCAAGATCGAAGAATGAAATAATAAATGTGAACGAAGGAATCAAAGAAGAAGTACAAATCTCCAAAGGGAGTAGTTGTCAATGTAAAAAGGTTATATTGAGTATAACGATTTATTATTAGGGTACAATGATGTATGAGCAAAGAATGCTAGAATGAGAGATGAAATGTATTTATGAAAAAGAAGTAATGATCATTGATCAATGCAAACGAAAGAATTACCGAATCAAATTCCATGAAAAGAAAAAAAAATCTAACTCAATATAAACAAAATTTCCCAAAGATAAAATAATCACATACACATTTATAAGCTTAACATGATTTTTAAGTAGCAAATACAAAACAATAGATCAGAAAATACAAAATGTCCGTCAAATATATATCAGTCCCAAAGGAAATAGGAACGTAAAGAATTATTCGATCAACAAAATGAATGTAGAGAGTCATTTGGTCTAATAGATCACGAAACAGAAGGCTATAGAGAGCCATTTGTACGATTAATCCATGCAAACAAGAGACCAAATACGAATAGTTGAAAGAGACACATATCAATGAAACAATATGTCAAGGATGCTACATGAGCTAGGCGAATTTATTGTGCAAACAATTAATTATTAAGGAGAATTAATATCAAACGGCTAAAACGAGTACACATTAAGAAAGTGGTATTTCAAGGATGTTAAAATGGGTTATGTGAATTAATTGTACAAATAATTAATTATTAAAGGGAATGGGAATATCCGTACCATGAAGCGAATAATATATTGAGAGTTTTCAAAGAAATGTTTTAAATAGAAAATGTCATCATTAGCTATGATGTTCGAGATTTTCTCTTTGGAGTGGGGACTGTTGGTTAAGTCATTCCTAATGACGTTCTAGTCGGAAAGCATGACCTTCATTAGCATGGTTTGTCTCAAGGGTCTTTATGCGTGATTCGTTCTTAGCATCTTGGATCTCGTTCTGCTCTTGGCGAAAGAGCATGTCAGCAATATGTTGGGTTATGAGTCGTCGATATCTGTCGAACTTAGAAGTTTTCTTCGATACAATTTTTCAAAATCACAAGAAGTAAAGAGAAAGGAATGAGACGTTAATGAGCCGTGTTCCAAAAGTTGGTGTTCCAAGACGGTACGTTACGAGATGACAAGTTACTAGTCGCGTTCCAATTAGTCGGCATGTTTCTATCTGGTGAGTTACGTGACAACGTATGCGTTTCAGAAGTTCAAGGCGAGTGTTCAAACTCGGTGTCGAATAGTAAAATAACGTAGGGTTGGCAGACTGTGACGGGTTTCAAGGTTATGCAAAATAGTATTATGTAAACTCATGACAAGTTTTAAAGACCATTGTATTACTTACGATGTTTTTAGAAATAAACGAGGCCATTGTGTCTCTCACATTGTCTTAGGAAAGTTTAGTATTTATATAGAAAGGTTCTATATAAATAGGTGCGGAAAATATACGTAAGGAAAACGTAACTACATAGAAAAAAAATAAACACAAGACAAACGTAAGCTCATAGAAAAATAGGGCTCAAGGACAAAAATAAACGCAACGCAACATAAACGTAGGAAAAGATAAACGCAGGGCAGAGATAAACCCACAACATAGCATGCTTAAGGTAAAATGGTACTCACGTATACGCCATAGAAAAAGCATGTATAAGACACACGTAAATGCACGTAAGGATCACATACTGGTTATAGACCAGACCTAATATACATCACACAAGATCATAGGAAACGACCACTAGTGGACGTTTTGGAAATCATAACTCGTTGTATTGATTAAAAATGGATAAGTCTTGCAAGATTTGAAATGAAATTTAAAACGTTGCGGAAGCATAAATAAGTTTTCAAAAGACAACGAGTATGAATGATAATAAAGTCTTGAAAGATGATATCATATTGCACGTAGACTCCACATAGCACATCAGAGAAGTCCAAAGCTAAGCACCTGAAAAACATGCTTAAAACGTCAACATAAAGTTGGTGAATTCATAGGTTTAAGTAAAGCATTTGCGAGAATAAAAAATGTTTAGTTAATACTGCTTCACTCACAGTATTATGAAAAGTATTTAGCAATTTGATACGTTCAACGAAAGCAGTGTGGACCACAAGTTATAAAACGCATGTGACAGTTATAACAGATACAACTTCACATAAAAGGTATTTACGTTGCACTAAGCTCATGACACCGAGGCTAAATGTAATGGAAGCATGCATAATGCTTAATAAACTTGCCTTGATGGGTGCCATCATGGCGCTTCGCCGTATCACTCAACATAGTATACGTCCGTTGGCCTGTACAGTCCGTCAAGTACCCAACCAGTAAGAATTACCAAACCCGGACGGGGATGATTAGTCCCAATAGATCTATTTACAACACTCGCGCTCACTTACCAATCCAACTAATCATAAGTAACTAACGGTTCATGATAACTCGGGCATACAAGTTTCAATACTACTTAGGCAACACGTAAACAGGGAAATTCTCACCTAAAGTACTTGTGTCCAAAGTAAAAGTAACCAACATATTTCAAAAAGAAAGGCTTTAAGTAATTGCATCCATAAGTAAAACAAAGTGTGATATCAATCATGTAACCGAGTTCGCAAACAAACAAATATATAAGTTTGAAATCATTAGAGTAAACAAGTTTGTAAACGAGCATGTTCTCACCCCAAAAATTCTAAGGTAAATATACAACAAGTAAAACGTGGGGCTATGAACTCACCTTAAGCAAACGATGAGATAGTAAATCAACGAGGAGAACAAAGTAACCGAACGACTCTAACCACGACCTAATTATAAGACGCGCTTTAGAACGAGAAATAAATAACGAAACGTCGTATAAAACGTTTATAAACGAAATAGACATCCATATGTGTTTGTGTTTTAGTTTATTTAACAAAAACGTGTCTTTACGAACTCATTAGGTTTATATAAACGTTATGCCATTCTTACGAAAATTTGCCATTTTCGGAAAGTTACTATTTTAGGAAACTTTCTATTTTCGGAAAGTTCTAAGTTTCGGGATGTTAATACCGTCCCCTATATTTTTCAAGCCCATAATTCCATAAACGCACTAACAAAACCTAAGCACCTACTTTTCATTTCTATTTCGCTAATTCGTACTAACTTACTATTTTTAGTAACGTGCAATGGTATCGTTTTATCATTCTTAGAAAATTCCTAACCCTTTGTAATAAGATCAAATTACTACATTAATATTTTCTAAGGCTTTCGAAACCTAAACGGACCTAACCCGCTTGAAAACATTTTAATATACAAAATTATATGTCCGAAAATAACTTGGCGAAAACTAGGTCTATCTCACTCATAAAGCATTTTTAACATAACTTTCGCGATTTTGGAAGGAAAACGTCATTATAGGCCATGTTTGTGTTTTACACTTTGGACGAAACGGAATCAAAAGGGGTCAAAATGGTCATTTTCGTTTCTGATCTGATCGTATTAAAATCGTTTTGGCCGAAAAATGTTTCAAGTTTCATTTGAGCGTAACTCAGTCGTTTTAAGTCCGATTTTAGTGTTCAATATATAAAAAACTATCTATACGAAACGAGCTATCCTAAATCTACCTTCTCGGCTAATGAAAACATTTTTAATTCCCCCAAAACCCTAAAACAAATTCGGATCAGCAACCTTATTTTTCGTAAACGCTTCCAAAAATCCACCCAAACTTCAAAATAGTGCTTATACTAACATAATCTTCGTTCACGACTAATCCAACAACAATTACAAACTTATATATATCCTAATCCCATCTCCATCATTGTTGCAACACACAAATCCACTCATCCTTTTCTTAATAAAAAATTATTATAAAAGAAAGCATAAAACTTCATTATTTCACATACCCATTTTATTTCTTTTTGAAAATTTAACACAAACACAATAGGATTTAAACAAAGAGCATAAGAAAATAAAGAAATCAAAAGGAGGTTCAAGAAAAAGCTTACAAATGATAAAAAAAAATAAGATTGAACACTAGATCTATAACATACACTAAGATCTTGCAAAACCCCCAAATTTATTTGAAACCCTAACTTTTAATTCTTAAAGAAACCTTGAAAACCTTGATCAAACACTTGGAACACCCTTAGATATAGTTAGAAATGGATTTAGAATGCTTGGATCTTGATAAAAATCAAAGCTATGAATTGATTGTTGTTGTCGTGGCATAAAGAAGGAAAGGGGAGGAGAAGGAAAACTTTGTGAGGCTTGTGTGTGTAAATTGACCTAAACCTTCTATCATGTGGTATTTATAGTGTAAGGGATTTAGGGTTTTAGATATTTTATGAACCATGGCTTGGCAAGAAAAAATGGAACCATGGTTCCATGGTCCTTGTGGTTTCGTCTAGTATAAGGCACAAAAAGAGGAACCAAAAATATTTTCTTCTAGCCATTTGGAATTAAAAGGAATGCATTATTTAAATTGTTAGTGGGATTGTGATCCTTATCATGCAAAGGGATAAGAAGTGTAAGAGTACAAGTTGGTTCATGAAAGGATAATACAAAAATGTCATTGTCTTGCATGTGTGAAGTTGAAATTTGAATTAAAGGTGAAAGATTCTCCCACATTTAATTAAATGTGAGTATGTGTGTGCGTTTGGAGTAGGGGGAGATGCACGAAATTTTTGACTTACAGACACGAGTCATACGATAACTAGGGTTTACATGCAAAGGTGACGGGTTTCCGGGGTTCCGTTTGACCTAAAACGCGAAAAACGTAAATTGTACGCGAAAAACGTAAGAATCGCAAAAGGAAGTGTACCTAAACTATGTAACACTTAAAAATGATAAAATAATTCATATAACATGTAGACTAATCCAATTCCGAAGCTGGAACGCGTCCGATGACGTTTTTCAGTTTTACGCGGGATAACTTCCTGATTTTAAGTCAAATTCAAACGTAATGAATAAAATTCAAAATAATGAACGGAAGTGTTTAAAATATTGACCTGAAATTTACGGGGTGAGACATGTAGAGATAAAACTCTAGTCAAATGAGTTATGAATTGAAACTCCTCGTCAAATGAGTTATGAGCATCAATCGATCAATTAATCTTATGACACTCCTCTATTAAAAAAAGTGGTTAGATGACCGTTACGACGTTGTCATTAAATTGCAGTTGAAACTGCCCAAGAATAGGTCAAAATCGTGACAAGTTAGTGGAAATCAGTCTAGCGTGTTTTTACCCGCTGATGAGTCAACTTATTAAAGTTCTTACACCATGAGTGTACTCATTTAGTGTAATGAGATGACTCTCTGATGAATTTGTTCTTGAGCATACTCACTGAAGAGATCCTGAATTTCGCTTCACCACTATCAGAGTTAGAGAGGTTCAGTGATTTGATGGACGTACACTCCGTACCTTTAAACCCATTACCATGTGTGACCTGAAACCCTCAGTTGCACTAAATTTTCAAACATGTTTACCGAATTAAAGATATGTATATATTTCTCAAGTGAGAGTCGCCATATTTCCATTCTCTATATCAGTAATTCGCTTTCAGGCTTATATATAATTTGTGGTGTTATGTTAATACTCCATCTGTTTTAAATTTAAGTTCACGTTTCTTTTTTGGGATGTCAAAATTTAATTGTCTACTATTAAAAATAGATAGGGAAATTTGATCATGTTTACCACATTACCCTTGCTTGAAATTATTAATACAATCTTTAAAGAAGACTTTAATTAATTAGCTAAGGGTAAACTGCCAATCTATTAAAAAGTAAAAAAGAGAACACAGTAATAAATTATGGGTGGCAATTTCTGACCCGACACGAAACCCGACCTAAAAACCGACATGAAATTTAACAGGTTTGGTTTAAGTCTAATAGATTTCAGGTCGGGTTTGGGTCGACCCATCTGACCCGTTTATTAAACAGGTCAGGTTCGGGTTGGGAATAAGTTAAGTGGGTCGACCCGCTAACCCGTTTAAGATTTTTTTTTCTTATATTAAAAGTTATTTATATATTATTATATGTGTTCAATGGGTTAAACGGGTCGACCCGGAAACCCGTTTATTATGTTTAACCCCTGTAATGTGCCAACTTTTATATATAAAACAGGTTAAATGGGTTAACCCGAAACATGTTTAACCTATTCAACCCGTGTAACTTATTTAACCCGCCAACCCAAGTATATATACGGGTTAAATGGGTCAGCTTCGGGTTATGTATAAACAGGTTAGGTTTGACATAGCTGACCTGAATATTTAAATGGGTTAGGTTCGGGTTGGGGTTTTCTGACCCGCCAACCTATCAACCCGAACCCGTCAACCCGAACCCGACCTGAATTACCATTTCTATAATAAATGCATTTTTCTTAAACAGTATGTTTTTTTGTCGAAAAAGAGAATGATTTTAGAACATAGGGAGTACTATAAAAAAGGTTAAGGTTGCAATAATTCAGGGTTAACAATTATTCTGTAACAATATGTTAGGATTAAGAAAAAGACTCGGTCACCCCATGTATTTTCATGTTTAGCATAGCTCGTAGTTTTATTAAGTTATC
>BQNB010057501.1:2496-38188 GCA_026074375.1 Tanacetum coccineum | reverse complement strand
TTCGCCTCATGCCATCGACAACCAATGCATCAACTCTCGTAACTGGTGCCTGATTGTGGTATTCTCCTAACATGCCCAAACCACCTCAACCGTCCTTCCCTCATCTTGTTGATGATGGTCTCCACTTCAAGCTCTGCGGTATACACTCCATTAGGGATCATGTCAAGTATCGTTTTACCACAAGTCCGCCTTAGCATCCTCAACTCCGCAACTTCCATCCTATTAGCTAGAGCTTTTGTAATAGGCCAACACTCTGATCCATACATCATAGCAAGCCTAATTGCCACTCTATAGAATTTCCCTTTGAGCTTCAGAGGGACATTTCTATCACAAATGACTCTTGTGGCCGCCCTCTACTTCAGCCAAAACAACTAAATAGGAATGACCCAACTATTCTTATTACTAACAAAGAAAAAAGCAAAAAACAACTTTCTAATCCAAGCCATCGAGATGACAACAAAAGCTCTTGAAAAACCTCTCACCAATGATTAACACGGAACTGTGTTAAATCTGAAAATATTAAGCAAGAAGCATATAATAGGCATATTGCATGCTATTTCTTTTAGCAGCGTCTTCCAAATAGCCTTCGTGGGCTAACTTCCATATCTGTCCACCCAAGAAACATTAAAGAAAACACCCTTATTGTCCTTATTACATTCATGATCACCCATAGCCATATCCCCACGTCCAGTGTAGGCATCAACTAACATATACATGCAGCAGCACGTTCTAGCATTCCACTATTAGAGCCTAACCATCCAAACCCATGCTCTTGTTATTAAGCATGGGTACTTGCATTGCCATCTTGAATTCTTCTTGTATCCAAGTTGAATCCAAAACAGCATCAACCGGTTACAAACCCCTACCAATTGTTATAACCACCATAGGAATACCCATTAGCAGTAGTAAAGCCAAACTGCTAAATTACATGAGGTACCATTAGTTAAAACAACTTCCCAAAGAGAACACAATAAACCATTAATGATGATGGTGTCTCACCCTCATTATTCAAACCAAATAATGGATCTTTACCAGCATCCATCATCAATCCATGGACAAAGCATACGCCATCTTCAACAAACCATTCTTACCCATTGTTTTACCCTCAATATTCAAGAGACTTGCAGCAAAACAATGTATTAAGATAACCATGCAGCAACAATCAACACGATACCAACAATCAGCAACAACAAACAGCCAACTAGATATATACATAGATATATATATGTGTATAATGAACTGAGTTCGAGCTAATACTGTGAAGTTTGGCAAATTAGTTATTGCCTATTATGTGAATGAGATTGTTCCAAGCCTAAAACATGCTTGAAGTATGTAATGAGCTGAGATCTCTGTGTTATCGAGCCTTATGTAAAATGTAGGTGTATGTAAGTATATAATGAGCTGAGCTGGAGCGCAGCTAATACTGTTAAGTTTCACAAACATGGCAATCAAGCGAATTAGATGCTATCGATCATGAAAACGAGCTTGAAGTATATAGTGTGATGAGTTGAAACAATATTAAGTGATCATATTGGATGAAGCTTATGAAAGGAGTCTAAATGGGTAACTCCTTATGCTTTATCCTGTAACTTAGCCTTTGGTATAAAAATAATGAGTATATATTTTTGTAGCTTATTGCCTCGTTTATTTCTGACATTTTTTATAAAGGTTATAAGTTGATGTGATTAATTTTATGATAATATTTACGTTGTAGTGATATCTTGATGGGGTGGATGAAGGGTTTATTAAATTACGTGATACATAATTTCAATCTAGTCATGTCTTCAGTCGTAAACTACCACTATATGAACAAAACCTGGCTATATCTCGCGAAGACATCCGGTTAGACCGGCTATATTCAGTTATAACAGGCCAAGACCCGGCTATTTCGGCCAAGACAAGGCTAGACCCAGCTATTCCAGCTAAGACCCGGCTATATTTGCTTAGAATCGACCAAGACCCGGCCATTTCGACGAAGACCTGGCTATTTCAGCCAAGACCTGGCTAGAACCGGTCAAGACCCGGCTATTCCGGTCAAGACCCGGATATTCCGTTCATGACCCGGCTATTCCGGCCAAAACCCGGCTAGACCCTGTCAGTACCCGGATATTGCGGCCAAGACCCGGCTTGACCCGGATATTCCGGTTAAGACCCGGCAAGAGCCGGTGAGACCCGGTCAAGACCCGGCTAGACCGGTTAAAAGTATGACCCGGCTGTATCCGGCTATACCCGGCTGTATCCGGCTAGACCCGGCTATTAAGGTCAAGATCCAGCTATTCCGGCCTAGACCCGGCAATATCCGGCTATCACCGGGACCTACTATTTAATTAATCAATTTAGGGGCCATGGAGTGAAAATGGCGTTGGCTTCTAACTCTTCAAGAGATAGCATTGAAACAAAGATAAGCTATCAATTTTAAGTTGTGTTCTAATTAGTTACCATCTGCAGGTTGGAAAGAGTCATTCAGTCATTTTAAGTTTTTTTCATTGATATAAAAGGCTAAGTGTTGATCCTTCCAAGTGTCTCGTCATCGAAGATTCATTGTGAATTTCTAAAAACAAGTGTTAAGTTATGTTAAATATGTTAATATTTAACATGGGAATTGAGCTTGGCAGTCAAATCCGCGTGGTCATGCAGCTGCTAATCTTGTAAATATGTTAAGATTAGTTGGTAATTTAGTCTTATCCCCAGACGGCCATGATCGATGGTTTTCGGTGTTGCACCCATCCGGAAAATTCTTAGTAAAAGATTTATTTCATTTGGTAGAATCTAAATCTATTGGACTTGGCGAAACAAATCAAAATTTCATATGGAAATCTTGGGTTCCACGTAGAGGTGCAATTGAGTCAATCCGAGCTCTAGCTTGACAGGGCTTGAGCTTGAAAAAAATAGCAGGCTTGAGCTTGACTTGATAGCTTGTCAAGCTTTAACCATATAGGCTTGAGCTTGGCTTGAATATGATTTGATTAAAGCTTGAGCTTGGTTTGAAAAGCTTGAATGTATAATGTATACAAAATTAATGTATTTAATAGCCAAACGCCCAACAAGATTTTTTTATTCTTATGATCTATTCGTCACAAGAAGATTTTTCAATATAAAACATAGATTTAAAAAATGGTAACTCTTACTCATGCTTAACATAAACATCTTCGCAGTTTATCATATAAATGGTTTATTTGTTATCCATATAGATGATTAGTTTTTGCTGATGTTAACACTTAACATTATCAAATAAAAGTTGTTGATAAGTAAAGTCATAAATTCAATAGAGGACTTCGCGGTTGAATGATTCGGGAAGAGACAAGAGAATGGTCAATGTACTTAAAAGTCATAAGTAAGTATGAAGAATATTAAGAACTAGAATATAAATCGTTAAATTAATTTGGGTTACAGGTCATTTTAGAATACATTATTCATTTATTTATAAAATAGGTCTTTATAATTAAGTTAATACTCAAATTACCCCTTAAATATTTATATATATTTATTATATATTAAATCTTAAAAAAGCTTGATAAGAGCTCGAGCTGAGGTATCAAAAGCTTGAGCTTGGCTCGTTATAGGTTTCGAGCTATTTTTTTTGCTTGAACTTGGGCTTGAGCTTGATTAAAGCTTGGCTCGATCGAGTCAAGCTCGTGATCGAGCTTGAGTTGCTTGATAAAAGCTTGACTTGATTGCAGCCCTAGTTCCACGTAAAGTTAATATATTTTTTTTAGAGAGCATCCATGGATCGCCTCCCCTCTAGAGCCAACCTTCTCAATCGCGGCGTAGAGATATCCTGTGCTCGATGTGTGTTATGTGATAGGGAAAATGAAGTGGAAACCATGAAGCATTGTTTGTGCCTTTGCCCGAAAGCTAAGCTCGTATGGTCAAAAGTATACAGTTGGTGGAGAGTTAACTCAACGCCAGGTACATCTATTCATGATATATCTCTGGGAAAAGTCGCTCCTTTTGAGAATAAATGGGTTGCAAAGTGTTTTCATAGGGTCTGTTATATTGTGTTGTGGGCAATATGGCATTGGAGAAATCGGATTTTGCATGCTTCCCCTCTCGATGTAGATAGTGTGAGGCAAGAAGACATTTTCCCATCTATACATCTATACAAACCGTCAGTGGTGTGGATGGGTTTCGAACCCTCGGAGAGCTGAAGGTGTTTGACAACATCATTTCAGGTGTTTGGTTGCTTTGGTTCTGATTGATTGTTATTGTAGTTTTTTTGGCTCTTCATTTTGGTTTTCTTTTTTGCTCTTTTGTTTTAGTTTCGTGCTCCGTCTCGGAGGCCTGTTGGTTAGTTGTTCTTTGGTGCCTTTTCGTTTTATTTATATAAATATCTTTGCATTTCAAAAAAAAAGTTCTGTTAAGTTTACAGCTTATTATTTCCACCGGATACATTTTTGCTATGGAAAATTTTAATAACAATGAATTAGTAACATGGAGACCAGGCATTGCTGCTACCAAAGCTGCTGAAATAGACGTGGTTGCTGTACCATCTCTTACAAAGCAATCCCATCTTTAAACTAGTATGTATAGCAGAATTATGTCTTTGCTTTGTAGAAGTGAGGCAAAGAGAGCGGGTTGGGTGGGTTGGGTAACAGGTCATATGTACCAAATATCATAACAAAAGTTGTCATTTAGTAATAATTTAATTCTTTTAGTTAGATGATTAATGAGGCCTTTAATTTTCTGCGCACTTTCGACCCGTCTGACGTGTCTATGTTATACCAATTAGCGATAGAAGTATAGAACACAACCTGAATCGACCCATTCATGAGTACTCGGTCGAAATTACCACATCTACAGCTCGGCTGTCTTTCAACCTTAAGTGGGTTGCAGGCGAGTCTAGAAGACCCCAGCCTTGATTGGTGAAAGCTCAGCTCTTGATAATCGTCAACATATCATAGATTGAAAAATATAAATCGCTCTAGTTTTAGCCCTTAATGATTATCTTTACTGTTTCATCTAATTTATCAGTGGAAGGGTATGCATCTGTCGTTGCTGAACATCCTACGGGAGTTTATTATGGTTGGTCTAAGTTATCAACCCGCGGTTTCTACAATAAGATGGCTATGAGCACTGTTAGCAACTTTGTATACCTACTTAAATTAACTCTTGTTTTCATCATTCTGTATTTACTCGTATCAGGAATCATGGTTACTTCATAAGTTTGGTGAAGAATTACATCTTGTTGTTGTTGGCTATATTCAACCCGAGGTACACCGACGTGTACTCATGACTCATATTAGATTGGATCTTTTACAGATAAGCTAACAACCATCTTCTGTGACAAATTCATTAAAAACAACAAAATGGGGAAAAACCACAGAAGACATCGTTACCGAAGAACAACAACTGATGAATAACAATGGCCAACAGGGATGTGTTTCCATGTCGAACCTCCTTACAAAACCCACCATTTTTATAAACATATTTAACGTTAAATAATTGCTTCTAGTATAGAAGTTCTGTGTTGGACCTATAATGTTATAAACATACGATAGGGTACCAAATATGTAATTGTAGTTAGTTAGGCAGTTATAGGCAGTTATAGACAGTTATTTTGGCAGTTACAAATGAAAGGATACAACTGTTGGATTAAATGAACCATCACAACCTTTCATCTTGTACCTATTCGTTTTGTATAAATAGAAGCTATGTAAACCTTATCAGATTGGACAAATCATTAATAAAACAACGTTTATTTCATTTCTGGTATTTCGTAACAGAGTTTAGATCATAGATCCTAATATTGGGACCAATATTTGGTATCAGAGCAGGCTTGGTTAAAACCAAATCATCATATACGAGTTTTTTGTCCCTGTTTTTTAATCAAGAAAGCACCAGTTTGTTTTTGGCAAAAACAAAACTTTGCAAAATCAGATTGAAAACACAATCAAAAAAATCATATTCATGTGTTATCAAACAAGAACCCAACATCTGTCACCAAGGGATCAATCACCTTCGTGATTAATTCAACCGGCATCAAAGGGTTTCTTTTTTTTTTTTGCAAGTTCAGTTTCAAGAACAACGAACCGAAAAAAACATAACCCAGAATCAAAGGTTAGGCAGGGTTATAAACCGAGATTCAAAACAGAAAAACCACATCGAATCGGATAACATAAGTCATCATCAAAGGGGCAAAATCAGAATCATTAAAAGCGAACGAACACACCTGATTTTTTTTGAAGAAACAAGAATCGCACCCTTAATCGAATCATCAATTGATTTAGGTTATCCACAAACGCCCAAACCTTGGACGAATTTCAAGATCCCCAAATTTCTGCAAAACCCTAATTTCGCACAACAAAATCAAGGGATTCCAGTGAATCAAGAAGATCACAACTGTAGAAGAATAGAACGGTTAAACCGGCCATACATTCGGCGGACCAACCACCACAAAGAAAGAAGAAAGAAGAAGACCCAGAGGTCTCAAAGACAGACGCATCTCTCCCAAAAGGAGAAAAGGAGGCGCAGTGATAAGTATCGAAACAAGAAAGAGAAGTTTTTCTTCAAAGAGAAATAGAAAAAGAGGCGCAACATAAAAGGAGTAGGGCACAATGGGTTTTTAATACCCCATCAGGTTTTCAAAAAAACCATCTAACCCCTCTACTTCTATTTTGACATAATATAAATTGTATAGTTTTTATTAGAAAAATTACTTCTTTAGGTTAAGTTAGTAATTTTTTTAAAGTTTTTAAAACATATCAAAGGAAGTAAAAGTAAAAAAATCAATCAAGTTTTGTATTTTTATCTAAAGAAAAAAAACTTAGTATTTAAACGAATCCTCACGGGGGCAAAGTAAGCAATTAAGAAAAATACTATTGTTTTTTTTATAAAAAAGTAAGAGAAACCGTAGTGTTTCGCCCAGTAAGAGAAACCGTAGTGTTTCACCCAGTAAGAGAAACCGTAGTGTTTCACCCAGTAAAAGAAACCTCAGTGTTTCAACCCCGTAAGAGAAACCTTAGTGTTTCAACCCAGTAAGAGAAACCGTAGTGTTTCACCCAGTAAGATTTGATAAATGCTTAATTGTATATATTAAATACCTGGGATTTTGCCAAATAAAAGCCAAATAATGCCAAAAGGATAGAAATTTGTGTGCTTTTGTGTCTATTGTGCAGGATTTGATATGTAAAGAAAAAAGGGAGCAAAAACGACCAAAAACCGACAAGAAACGGAAGAGACAAGTACAAGTGAAGAATGAAAGCCAATCTTAAAAGCCGGATCAGTCCGATACAAGAAAAGAAAGTCAATTAAAGTCAAAGGATCTATAATGACAAGTGTGCAAAGTTCAAAGGCTCTTTTGGATGAAATAAAGTCAAAGGACCAAAGTTGTTAAAGATGGAAAGATGTTTTATTAAGAGGGAAAAGGAGTTAGCAACTACAAGGGCCAACAATGCAAATTTCAAAGTTCATTTTACACTACAACTAAGGAAAATGAAACACAAGGACTGTTTGTGCAATTCACCCAAAGATTCAAACAAGACGCGGGCAAACTTTCTCTATAACCGTCCAACAACAGATTTTCCCGCCAAAAACGTCCATCAAACCCAACCTCTCCAATCTCTCCCGTTTCTTCCCACACTCACTCCACCTCGTATTTACACCACCTCCACGTCATTTCTATGACGTGGCAGCATCCTATTGGCCTGAACACATCACCAATCAAGATCAACGGCCAAAAATCAAGGAGAAAAGATCCAAGGGCTAGGAATGAGTGTGTGTCTCATCTTCTCTTGACTCTCATCTATAAATAAGCTTGTATTTCAGCTTTAGGAGTAGTAGTTTTAGAGTTAGTTAAAATAGTTGTTCAATTCTTGTTATAAGCTTTCTATAAACTGAATTTGTCTCTTATTGTTCAAAATTATCCATTTTAGTTCAATATTGATCAAGTTTGGAAGCTATTTGGAGTAATAAGCTACATATAGCTTATTGAGCTTAAAGCTTAAAGGTTTAGAGGCTAGGAGCCATATAGGATTGTGTTTTAAGGTCAATAAGCTTGTAATAAGCTGTTTTTAGCTTATTACATTCTCTTAAGTTCAAAAGTTGTGCAAGACTTGTTAAAAGCTTTCTATATACTGTCTTGGTCCATTAGTGTTCAACATTTCTCATTTGAATTCAAAATTGAACCAATTTTGGGAGCTTAAGGAGTAATAAGCTACATATAGCTTATTAAGCTTAAAGCTCATTGGTTTAGAGGCTAAGGTAGCCATTAGGTTTATAATTTTTTAGCCACTCACTCAACAAGAGTGGTTTGTGTCTGAGACTACAAAAATCAAGGTTTCATTGCTTTAATTTCATTTCAGCTTAATTTTAGCTTAAGTCAATTGCTAATTGATATTCATTCTTGTTCAATTCTCTTCAAACATGTTTGTTTAGGCTTATTCTCTAGCTGTTTTAAGTTTTCATAGTTTAAAAGTTGTGTAATCTCAATTTCTCTTTTAATTCTGTCATTTTAGTGAAATAGGCTAGTTGATAAACTAGCTTAATCCTATTAATAAGCCTTAGTTTCTAGTGCCTAAATAGCTTAATTAGGTGAGTATAAGACTGAGTAGATATAAGGATTTAGAAATTTTAGTGTTAAAATAGATTTTAGATAAAAATTAGTTTAGACAGTTAGACTAAAGGAGTGTTTGGTTTTAGGTGAATTTGACTTTTAAAGTCAACACAATCCTGTCAAAATACTTAACATAGTTGAGGATTACAAAGTTATGAAGTTTTAAGCAGGTTTTGAGAGTTAATATGAAGAATTTAAAATTTTAGAGTCTAAAAACTTTGCTAAGCACCAGGGCAGTTTTATTATTCAAGTAGTTTTAAAGATAGGTGATTTAAAGCATTTTAGAGTTAAACTTTAGTTAGTATAAGTTTTAGAACCATTTAGAGAGAGTGAGTACATGAGAAATTAGCTTCAAGAGCATTGGGCCCTGGCTCTTTAGAGTTTTCCAATTGCATCAGCAAACAGCAGAATTAACTTAGTTAAAACTGTTGTTTGCTCATCAATTTCAGGTTTCTTTCTAGCATTTATTATTAGGAGATAGATTTTGGTATTAAGCATTTTAGTGGTTCTCTATTAGTTCTAAATAAATCAACTTTTAATTTTCATTTTCAAGCTTTAAAATTAGCTTAATTAAACATGCAAAAAGTGGTATTAGCCAAAGTTTAGGTCACCAGCTTATTTCTCTTAGATATCTCTTTTCTAGTTGATCATTTTAAAAACCTTTTATCTAGGTTTATTCAAAGATCATAGGTTGGCTTATTTTTAAAATTTCAGTTTCTAAGATTTAGGTTTGAGCTTTTTAGCTTATTAGGAAAAGCTTAATTTAGAATGAAGCGGAACTTGCACTTTTCAAGATCAATTTTCTCATTAAGCTTGTATAACTTACAGCTATATTCTTGTATTAGATATACTTAGTACACACCCTAAGGGTGTTTATAGTGCTTCTTTAGTTATAATTTCATGTATAAATTAAAGCAAGAAATAAGCCATTGTTTTTGAAAAGTAGAAATTCAAAAGAAAAAAGCTTAGTTTCTGTTACAGATTTAACAAAGCTAATTTTCCTAAGCTTATCTAGTTGTTAAAAGTTTCAAAGTGCCTTTTCTTAAAGTTGTTGTGTATAAGGCTCTTCTTCACTTTTGTAGTTTTAAGTATTTTTGCTTAATTTCATCTTTAAATAAGCCACTAAGCCATACCGAGTATCTGTTTTGTTTTTTTGTTAATAGTATAAGGGGTACCCGTTTACATTCAGAGTGGTAAATTTCATAGTAGTTATACCCGCCTACCTTTACATATTCTTTTACCTTTAACCCTGTCAGTTTTAAATATTAAAAATAGTTTTATTATTTTTGGATTTAGTTTTTATAAAATTAGGGTTTAGTTTTTAATTGGTAAAATTAGGGTTCAATTAGGTTGTAAAATTTGGGCATTTTTGTTCCATTTGATTTCTGCACCTTTTTAGTATATAAAAACCATTTTTCCTTATTTTTCCAGTTTAGTTTGTAATTTCTAGGAATTAAAATAGATTTTAGGTAACTACTTTTTCTTAAATAAATCATAGAAAATAGAAAAATAGTTGAAAATTTTTAATTCTTTTTCCCAAAATTTTCTTTTTAATTCTAGTATTTTTGAAAAATAAAAATAGAATTTTAGTGTTAGTTTTTAGAAAAAGTTTATTATTTGTAAATCATTTTTCTTTAAAAAATTCATAAAAAATTCAAAAATAGTTAAAAAATTCCAATTCTTTTTCCTAAAATTTTCTTTTTAAATTTGTGATTTTTAGATATTAAATTTGTTAAAAGTAGTGCCTTAGATTTTTAATTCCAGTTTTAGCACACGTTTTTAATTTTCGTGCATTTAAATTTCGTGCTAGTTAATTGATTTTAGTTCATGCTATTTTATTTGTAGTATAATTCAAAAATTCAAAATCCTTTATCATTCTTAACTCGAATCCGATTTATTCCCAAATCTCAATTCACGATTTCGTTGGGACACGACCCGAGGAGAAAAATACTTCCCGGTTAAAAATATACATATTGTGTTTTCTTTAGTGAGATTTTTACCTTATATTTCTCTTGTTTGAGAAGTATTTTGGAAAGAATTTTCACGGGATTAATACTATATATATATAAATTTGTACTACCAAATTTTGGCGCCGTTGCCGGGGATTTCGTGAACGATTTTTGAGGATATTCGTTGAAGTAGAGTTTTGAAGACCCTTCTTTCTTGGAAGTTACTTTGCTATTCTTGTCTATATTTTATAAAAATAAAAATAAAAAACAACGTTCATTAATTCGATTCCTATCGAATTAGTAAAAAAAAATATAAACAAATTTGGATACTAGCTATCCATCTTAAACCATTCCAATAAACAACAAAACAAATCGTGAGTTACTTGCGAGGTACGACGGACCTTTGAGTTTACAAACTATAAGGTGAGTTTAAGGAAAAGTGATAGCTACTTTCTAAGAAGTCATTGCGGCTCGCTAAGCTTTTCCGCTCACTTGTGCGTAATCTTGGAGACTTATCGTGAAGCTTGTAATAAACGGTTACCAAAAATATACATTTATTATTTCATTCCTAATAAATACTAAAAATTGTAAATTTCTCCAAAAATAATCTTCTTAATCTCAAATTCTTTCTTTCTTTTTCTTATTTTCACTAGTGCATGCGCACTTCGATTCGTAACCTTGGAATACACAATTCCAAGAAGACGTAATCGTCGACGTTCTCGACAACAACAAGAGGCGATCCCTATTGTTGATAAGTTTTTCGATTCAATGGCCGATGATCGACCCTATGGCCGAGCAACTTCAAGCTCCCACCGGGGGTTTGAAAGTGCTATAGTTTTACCACACAATCAATGCACAAAATTTTGAACTTAAATCCTCTCCATTAATCTGTCAAAATCAATTTTTCGAGGAAAATGATAGGAGCCTCATGCTCACCATTCGTCATTTATGAGAGCTAACGAATAATCAAAGGTACCCGGATGTACCAACGCACCAACCATCAAACTTCTTCTCTTTCCATTTTTCTTGATGGGGTTGCCAAAACATGGCTTGACAAAGAACCCCCGAATTCTATTCTTACATGGGATGACTTAGTGTCTAAGTTCATCAATTTCTTCTTTCCACCATCAAAGACTACCAATCTTCGGAACAAATAACTAATATTCGACAAAATGCTCAAAGAATCCTTCTCCGAAGCTTTGGAGCGTTTCAAGGAACGTCATAAGAGAATACCTCATCACGGGTTTTCACTCATGCACCAATTAGACACATTCTATAATTCGTTGAGCTATAATGATCAAGATTCTCTTAATTCCGCTGCCGGTGGCAATTTTCTCTACAAAATTCCAATCGAAGGACTACAAATCATAGAGAATAAAGCCAAAGTTAGATTTCCCGAACGCTTATGCGAGTGAGTACAATTCTCCACCCATCTCTACTTCTTCATCACCTAACTTTGAGTTTCAACAGCTGGCAGTCGGCAATTAGAGATAGAGATGACTTTGGACTGCTTAGGAGATGAAATTAATGAGATAAAAAAAAATGAAAGCTCTGTGCCTACTCCCGTTCTGATAAAATGCGGTGGAGGAAAGGTGTACTACTTAGTGGTAGCAATTCATAGTTTTAATTGTGCCCAATTAAATAACAGGAGTAATGAGTCCCCGGTTTATCATGATGATTTCCAACAATTTCAACAAACCGCTCGGATTGGTAATTTTGTCAAAATGGAAATTTCCGGTTAACCGTCCTCCCAACTTAGCGAACCAAATAAGACCACCGGATACTCATAACCATACTCACCCCCCTGGTTTTTCTTCAAACCAAAGTAAACCATCCAATCAAGGGAATATCCCTCATCAAGGAATGGTACCTTACCAAAGTCCACCACAAAATTCTCAAGTTGTGCTTGCTAGTCAATTGGATATTTTCAAGAAAACCACCGAGGGAAGTATGCAGGTTTTTTATGATTAACCATAAACCATTGGAAAGCTGAGATTAGGAGTGAAGTTCAAGCTACTTTACAAAACCAAATCAACTCTTTAAAAGGAGAATTCAAGAATGAGTTGAAATCTCAACACAATCTTTTCATGAATCAACAAAAGGATTCCACACAAATTGTCAAAACATGTATGATTGGTTTCTTTCCAAATCAAAGTCCAACCCATTCTACATTACTATCTATGGCACCTACACATAATACCATAGTAATACAATCACAAATCCAAGTGAGAAGCTAGAGACCATTACGACTCGAAGCGGACATACTTACCCACCTGTGCACAATCCCTCATCCTCACTTATGATGAGAATGAACCATTGACTGAAAAGTAAACCGAGGTACCAAGGATCATGTTCTACCGAAGCACCAAAGACATCCAGCCACCCGGTTACCTAAAAATCTCATGAACCTTTTTAAGGCCGGAAGTGTTTTTGAAGAGATCTTAATTGATAAGGAAGAGTTTTTCTTGCCTAAATCTCCACCAATCAAACCAAACAAGCCAACAAAAACTCTTCCATATCCTTCTAGGGTAGAGTATGAAAAGAAAGGTGAAAATGATAAAGTGCAAATCCAAAAGTTTTGGGAAATGTTCAAAAAGATTCATGTGAACATTACTTTGGCGGATGCTTTGATCTTAATGCCTAAGTATCAAAAGATGTTAAAAAGCTTGTTGTCGAACAAAGAGAAGTTAAACGAGATGGCTAATACACCGGTGAGTGAAAATTGCTCGGCGATCATTCTCAAAAAGCTTCCCGAAAAGCTTGAGGACCCCGGACAGTTTCTCATCCCGTGTACTTTTAGTGAGCTTAAATGCAAAGCCCTAGCCGACCTAGGTGCTAGTATCAACCTTATGCCATTCTCCGTGTACACAAAGTTAGGCCTTCCCGCATTGCAATCTACCCGGATGACCTTAGAACTAGCAAATTGCTCTCTTTGTGTTCCTAAAGGAATTGCTAGAGATGTCTTGGTCCCGGTGGGAAGATTGACTTTCCCGGCCGATTTTGTTGTAGTAGACTTTGAGTGTGATTATCGAGTACCTCTTATTTTGGGTAGGCCATTTTTGAGGACGGCTCGTACTTTGATCGATGTTTTTGGAGAGGAAATGTCCCTTAGGACGGATGAGGAGAGATTGATTATTAGTGTAAGAAGCGAAGAGCTCAAATACACCACTCGTCCTCATAAAGAGTCGGTTTGTATGATTAATATCTTTTCTTCACCAAAAGAAAAGGATGAGGATCCTAATGCCATTTTCACTTCTTCAGAAGTTGTTAAATGTGATTCTCTCACTACTAATGGTGATCCCATCACTCCTCCTTCCACCATTCCTACTAAAGAGGATTTAACCAATGAGAAAGTTGAAAAACATGAGGTTAAAACATGTAATCTTTCAATCAGGTGGAAATATCCTCTATTTGTCCATTCCATTTCAAAGAAAGACTTAACTTTTGGAAAAACAACGAAGTTTTCGGAAAAGATTGTGAGATTTGAAAGAATTAACACTTGTGATTTTCAAAACTCCTCATCTTCTTTGGGAAAAAAGGAAGTTGTAAAGGGATTGAAGGAATCTTGTGGTTTAAAACCATTGTGTTTCTTTTCCCTCATTGGAAATTGTGTTAAGAAATGAGGCAACAAATGAGTTTGTTAAAGAATATGATGAGAGTAATCATGAAGTTTTCAAAAGTGTAACAAAAATTGATTTGGAGATTCATGATAATGAGGAAGAGGAAATTGCCTTCCTAGATGGGTTACTTGAAAATGAGAATTTCTTTGAAATGAATGATAAAAAGGTTGAATCTTTGGAAAGAAAGACTAAAGAGGATTTTGAAACAAAAGATGAACCTAAGTCCAAAAAAGAGTTACAAGTTGTTCATCCCGACATTGAAATACTTAACCATTTTGAGACTACCTCTTATGTCGGGAGTGATTATGTGTTTTATGAGGATTTTAACCTCGTGGATATGATATTCCCCATGAACATTCAGGGAAAGATATTTGACCCGGGGATAACATTTCATGAGAAACCTTTTGAAAAGGATGCTTTTAAGGATAAGAGTTCAAAAGAGTTAGCACCATCTAAATCTCTTTTGACTCTTGATGTTTTTGACCCACTCCACCCACCCTTAATAGACTTTCATGTTACCAAAGCATTGTCCGGGTTCACATTTTCTCTCTTGAAACTCTTTTCTAAAAAGTTTTTTGAACCCAGGATCAAAAATGCTACGGTATATCTTTCATACCTAGTTTGGGGAGGTTTCCACCTCTTGGAATTTCTTCACCCTCACTTTTATCCTCCATGATGTACCTTGTGATAATGAGTCAAGCTAGGGGACTCTTTAATAAACAAGCGCTTCGTGGGAGGCACCCCATGCTTATCCTTTTTATCTTCTTTCTATTTTCTCTTTGTTTCCCCAAGGACAAATCAATTCGGGGACGAGTATAGCTTGTACTCGGTTAACAAAAACTAAGCCGTTTCAAGTTGTTTTTGAGCTAACAATGAAAATAATGAGAGGAGGCTTGTTCTCTTTCGTTCTTGTTGGTTGTTTGTTTGTCTAGGATTTCCAGATTTTGGAGAATTAATGGTTCAATATTGTGGAAGAACAAAGCAATGCTCACAATTTTCATTGATGGTCTCTAATCTTCTCTTCATAAAGTGGGAAATCTCTTATCCTTGTCTTTATCAAACTAACATTTATTCTTTTGGCATGACCTTAGAATTTTTGTTTAAGATTCCTTTTGACCCTTATATTTTTAAACATTGAGGACAATGTTTTGCTTTAGTTTGGGGAAGGATATCTTCAATATTGACTTGCATTTCACGCATCCTTGTTTGAATCTTTTTGAATTACCTTTTTGTGAAAAAGTGGAAAATTTTAAAATTTTTGCTTGCAATAGAAGCGTAATTTGGGGAAAAACACCACTTTTTGGTAATCCGTTGGTGAGAAATAGGAGTTAATTTTGACTTGACCGGGTGAAAATGCCCTAGCTAGTTCTTTAACCTACCTTTTGTGGGGCTAAGCTTTCACAAATCCTATTGCATTGGATTTTATCATAAATGTGAAGACAGAATTGATGTAGTTAAATATAAGTGTATATTTGCTTTAAGCAAGGTTTATTTGGAAAACCTAAAGCTTATTATGGAATGATTTGTGTCTTTTACTCCCACAAGCTCTTAACAAACTAATATACGTGCTCTTTTTTAATTTAACTAAGTCAACCGAGTCTTTTGAAAAGGTCTTACATTTGGAAAATAATTCATCTATTTAGTAAGTAAGATAGGTTTTTTTGGTTTCAAATTTATAAGTTGATTTTCTAAAAGTGAAATTTTTCAATTCACCAAAAATATAATTATAAAAAGAATGCATGAAGCATTTCTATGCAAAAGCATTATTTTTTCGTGCCATGAAGCATTCGCAAACATAGAATAATAATTGCTATATATAGTTTAATGATGGCGTATCTGATGAGAGTGTGACTCGGATGGTCGCAATTATGGATTAAGACTATGTACGTGAATCATAGGTTCGTAGGAGCATTCATCATAGGAAGCGCGGCCTAGGTGGTGAATTGCAATAAGGGACTTTGGGATTCTAGGCTTATGTAGGAAAAGGTTGTTGTCCGATAACCACAAACGTTAAAGCGGAGAGGGGGTTCGAACTAAGAACCCGGTTGTTGATGCGATTTCCTATTTTGGGAGAAAGGCCTAAGTTGGAGTTTCGAACTAAGAACAACATTCCTATTGCAAATAAATAAATAAAATAAAATAATAATTTATAGTATATTGAAAATAAAAGAATGGTTAAAATTTCATTTTCTAAAATCAAGTTATAAATTTTGTTTCCCAATTTCTTTTAGCTTTGAGTTGAGGTTTATCTATGTTATTAACATTTAAGCTCACAAGGCTTAAGTGTAAAGCTTAGATGGATTTCAACTATAAAGATAAATTGATCTATGGTTAAGTTGAAAAGAGTGCACACATCTTAATCATTAATTTATTCTTGGGAGTGAAAAGTTCACAAGTTGTAAGTATAAGAGCTTAACCATTTGGACTTATATTGACAATGATCTTGTTTAATAGCTTTGTTTAGTCTAGTGAAAAGTCAGGGAAGACGAATTTTCCTCTTTTGTGCTCTATTAATCGGGAGTAGCCTATTTCAATGAGCCTAAAAGTTGCAAAATTGCAATGATTGCCATTAATGTGTTTCCATGAGATAAAATGTTGAGAAAAAGCTTAAGATGTTTAAAAAGGGGATTCATAAAAGGTGAAAACAAGGGCATTTTGGAAACTTGTTAGTTTACAAAGTGTACACTTAATAAAATTGCGTGAGGACACGGCAATCCTTTAGTTTGGGGAATTTTGATAAGTGTTAAATTGTATACATAAAATACCCAGGATTTTGCCAATAAAAGCCAAAAATATGCCAAAAGATGGAAATATGTGTGCTTTTGTGTCATAATGTGCAGGAAAGGATATCAAAGTCAAAAAGAGCAAAAACGAGCAAAAAACCGACAAGAAATGAAGAGACAAGTGATCAAGAGGAAAGATATCAAAGCCAGATCAGCCCGACACAAGGAAAAAGTCAAAATAAGTCAAAAGAGGTCAAAGTCAAGAAAGTCAAGTCAAAGTTGAAGAGAAATGACCATTATACCCTTTTAAGTGAAAGAAATTACCAAAATCAAATCCATTCCTTGTTTACTAAACTACAAGGGCCGGAAGTGTAAACATTCAAACTCATTTTACACTACAATTTGGAAGAAAGAAACACAAGGACTAGTTTTGAAAATACCCTAAACTTTCAAACATAAATGCGGTATAAACCTTTCCCCTAACCACTTCCTAACCTCTTTTCCCGCCAAAACCCGAAACAAACCCAACTTCCCTAAATCCTTCCCCAGCTTTTTCTACACTCACCCCATCTCGTATTTACCATCTCCACGTCATTTTTATGACGTGGCAGCATCCTATTGGTGCGAACACCTCACCATACATCATCAACGGCTTAAATTCAAATGAAAAAGATCCAATGGCTAGGAATGATGGAGTGTCTCATCCTTTCTTCACCCTCATCTATAAATAGAAGCTTGTAATAGAGGGCTTGGAATGATCGAAAGTTCTCATTCTCTCATCATCTTTTCCTATAAATAGGAGATTGTAATTCAGTTAGAGAGGAGTTTTTTTAGAGAGTTCGATTTTCTTTGTATTTTTCTCTTTTCAATTTCGTGTACTGTTCATTTTTCGAATTAAGTTTTTTTTTTAACTTTCAATTCAGTTGTATACCTTGTTCTTCATCTTGTATTAATATTCTTTTAAAAGTAATAAAGCTAATTGTTTTGTGTTTGTGTTAAAGTTTTCATGTTTTAAGCTAGTTTTGCATAATAAGGGTCTGAAAAATAATTCATTATTGCTTATTCTGTTTTCTCTAGAAAAAACTTCTAAAGTTGTTCAAATTTATTAAAAGTTTTCTAATACTAATTTTGTCATTTTAGTTCAATAATGTCCATTTAGATTCAGTCTTGATTCAGGTTTGAAGCCTTGAGGAAGTGATTGAGTACTTTCAGTTATTGAGCTTATAAGCATTATTGTGTGTAGAGGCTAGGAGACCATTATGTTTATGTTATTAAAGTCCACTCATTCAGAAAGATGTGGCTGTTCTGAGACTTCAATTCACAGGATTTTCACCTGTGTCTATATTTCATTGTAGCATATGATGCTTAGATTCAATAGCACTTATTTCTTTGTCCTTTTTGTACTTGTTCCTATTCAATGATGTTTAGTTAAGTTTAGAGATTTAAATGCTTTTAGCTGTTGTAGTTAAAATCCATTAAGTTTTCATTTCTTAAAATTCTGTCATAATAAGTAGAAAAAGCCTAGCTGAGTAACTAGCTTATTCCTCTTAATAAGCTTTAGTTTTTAGTGATAAAATAGCTTAATTAGGTGAGTTTAAGATTGAGTAGATATAAGGTTTTAGTATTTTTAGTTATAAAATAGATTTTAAGTAAAAATTAGTTGAGACAGTTTGAGTTAGAACTAGTGTTTGGGTAAGAGTTGTTGACCTTTAAAGTCAAGATAATACCTGTCAAACTCTTTTACATAGTTTTATTTTCATGTCTATGAGTGTTAAAGAGGATTTGAAACTTATTTGGTAGATTTTCAAAGTTTTAAGCTCTAAATGCTTTTGCTAGCACCAGGGCAGTTTTTAAGCCTCGAAGGTAGAATTTAGTGAGTATAAGTGTTTCAGAATAGCTAGATTTAGAGAGATCAGTTTGGTTTATTACAGGCTTATTAAATTTAGTTAGCTTTTATTTTAGTTGTATGATATCTAGCTTTGAATTTAGCGCACCTGCATTAGTGATTGCAATTATATCAGCCATAAACATATTAGACTCAGTTCAATTACTGTTTGGATGCTTATCTTTTTCTAGCTACTTTTTAGTCTGGTAGAATTAGAGATTAGAACTTAGTATTAACATCCTAGTAGTATTCTCTTAGTTTTAACATAATTCATCTCTTAATTTTCTTTTTTAACTCTAGTATAGCTGTTTAGGATCTTGCAAAAAGTGATAGTAACTGCTACTTAGCTTCTTGCTTAATCTGGTGGAGATTCTATTTCTAGATGTTATTTCCAAAAAGCCTTTTATTCCTTAGGTTTGTACAATTCAGATTTAGTATAGCTTATTTGCAAAATTTTAGTTTCTCAGATTTAGTTTTGAGCTTTTTGGCTTATTAGGTATAGCTTAATAACAGTCAATAAGCTTGAACATTTACTTTTTAAGATCAAATTCCTTGTTAATTTTGTTTACTTTTAGCTTATTTCTTTTTAAACATCTTTAGTATACATCTTAAGCTTCATTCAGTTTCTTTTGGATTTCATTTTCATTGAATAATAAGCTAGATATAAGCCAAAGTTTTAAGGAAGTTAGAATTTTAATCAAAAACACTGTTGTTTCTGTAAAGCCTCGTATTAAATGCTTATTTTTGAGCTTATTAAGTGGATATGAAAAGTTCAAAGTGCTTTTATTAAAGTTGTAGGTATAAGCTCAGTTCGACTTTGTCAGTTTTAAGTTTTTGAATATTTTCATTTTTTAGATAGCAAAAATAGCTAAATAGTTAGGGTCGGTTTGAACTTTTTCAATAGTTAAGGGTTGTCTGTTTTTATTATAGTGTAAATTTTTGATAGTTTTCCCCGCCCCTACCTTACTTTCAAACTTTTACATTTCTACCCTGTCTTTTTAGTAAGTAAAAGTAGTTTATATATTTCAAAATTAGTTTTAATAAAATTAGGTTTTAGGTTTTAATTAGCAAAATTAGGGTTCAATTGCTTTATAAAAATTGGGCATTTTTGTATCATTTTATTTCTGCACCTTTTTAGTAGTTAAAAACCATTTTTCTTTATTTTTCCAGTTAAATTTGTATTTTCTAGGAATTAAAATAGGTTTTAGGTAATTTCTTTTTCTTAAGAAATTCATAGAAAATAGAAAAATAGTTGGAAAAATCTAATTTTTTTTGTAATAATTTTCTTTTTCATTCTAGTATTTTTGAAAAATAAAAATAGAATTTTAGTAATAATTTTTAGAAAAAGTGTATTTTTAGTAATTCATTTTTCTTTAAAAAATCATAGAAAATTCAAAAATAGCTAAAAAATTCTAATTCTTTTTCCTAAAATTTTCTTTTTAAATTTGTGATTTTTAGGTATAAAATTTGTTAAAAGTAGTGCCTTAGATTTTAAATTTTAGTTTTAGCTCACGTTTTTAATTCACGTTTGTTAATTTTTCGTATTAGTTAAACGTTTTTAATTCTTTAATTGTTTCTATAGTTTAATTGTGCTATTATATTAGTAGTGTAATTCAAAATTCAAAAATCCTTTATCCATTCTTGACTCGAATCCGAATTATTCCCGAATCTCAATTCACGACTTCGTTGGGATACGACCCGAGAAGAAATACTTCCCGGTTAAAAATATACATATTGTGTTTTCTTAAGTGAGATTTTATCCTTTTATTTCTCTTGTTTGAGAAGTAATTTGGAAAGAATTGTCACGGGATTAATACTATATATATATAAATTTGACTAGTGCTCACACACGCATACCATAAGGTTCAAAGGGTCACACCTACCTATCCTATGCATGACTCAATCGCAGATATTTCATTGAAAATTTCGTGTGTTTTCAACCGATCTCCATTCATGTGGGGGATTGTTGGAAACATAGTTTGGCAAAATGATTTTGCAAACTTTTGGACATTATTTAATATATGTATATGTTATATATATTTATGTTAGCTTGTAGTTTTGCGTTCTACTTGAAGAGAGCTTCGCAACGAGCTAAAGTATGTTCAAAATGGAGTTAATATGAATGAGATATCGTGTCTCAAAGTGGGACACGTGAAACACAAAATCCAAGAAAATGAAAGTATCCCACATCGCCCAAAATGTGAAGTGGGAAGGTGTTTATACAGAAATCTTGATATTTTCTATCAAATTCCTTTGGTTGGTTTTACTCCCCACCTACGTGTGCGCGCGTAGGGGTGGTGTAGATTTCGGGACTTCTGGGCCAAAATGGGTTCCAAGCTTGTGAGCTCATGCGAGCCCGCACGACCTGCGAACACGAATGCAGCTCCGAAACTTCGCCTACGTGCTAATCTTTTGCTGCTAGATTCGGAGTTCTTTCCAGAATTTTCTATAAATCTATTTTAGGAAAAGATTTAATTATGTAAATTTATTTTATGAATAGATTTAATACTTGTTGAATAAGTTGACATAATTAATTGTGAGTTGGCAGAATTAATTGTGATTTACGTTTTTCTTATTTATAGTGAAGACTTTTTCTTTGAGAAGAAGTTAGGTTTTCACTATAAATATAACTCATTCTCATTCAGTTTTGACAGAAGAAATACGAGCTCCATTCATACGTTTTCAACAGTTTTTTTGATTAGAAGCACACAGTTTTCTGTGATCTTTCATGCAAGTTTGTCAGGTTCGGTTGTACAACAGCTTTGGACGTTGTACCCTGGGAAACACACGACGAATCTGTTTTAAGGGAATCGTGTTAAACACGAGTTTCGTGCCACGACCTTTTACTGCTTTATTTATTTATCGTTCATAGTGTCCGTCTTATGCTTCTACCCCATTTTGTTTATTTTATTTTATGTCATTTATTTTCTTTTAATTATTTATTGATTATAACATGATTTTATTTTAATAAAAGTGTACATATTTCCTCACGTCTTTATTTTGACTTCTTTTGGCTCTTTAATTTTAAAAAGTTAACACTAATACAAGCGCCCGGGTTTTGGAATTCCGGTAGATAGTATATCGCGATGACAATAGCTATTGTAAAACTTTCTCTGACTTACCAGTCTTTTTTCGTCACCCGTGAGATCCGCCTCAGGTTGGATGAGCCTTTTCTTCAGACTCATGAAGAACTTTTTGTGAGACTTTGTTGTAATACTTATTTTCGTTTCAATCGAACTTATTTTATACTTAGATATTTTTTATACAAAATCATGTATAAAGGAAAATAGACATGAATAAACAGAAGACTACTGTTTATTTGAAGAAAATGACTAGATAAAACATTGCTTGTCATTTAATGTTCTTTTTGCAACAAAAATAAGTTTTATTTTCTTAAAATAAAATTACAACACATAGGTTTATAAGTTATACAGCGTAACGTGACGATTAAATTACGATGTAACCAATTTTATCACTAAAAGAAGAAAGGATGCGTCAGAAGGTTTACGGCGTAACGTGGTCGATACCGTTACGCCGTAAAGATGAGTCATCACAGGGAGTGAAGTTGCATAAAAACTATAAAGTTTTGAAAATAAATTAAAAACATCATGAAAGTAGAGGGGCCAAAGATATACAAGCATCAAAGTGCTTAATTAGTATAAATACTAATTGATGTCATTCGTGAATATTCGTTCATTAAGGTTTTGTTACCCGCGCGTTGCCGTGGGGCATCTAGATAAGATAGTAATGTATTCAGCAGATGGACAACTCTTTCATGATACAAATTTTGCAGCTAAGATCAAGCAGTAATAAGTGCATAATAGAGCAGCTGGCATGTCTTATCGGTTACAGCTTTGTCCGGAACCATTTCACCACTCACTATTTCATTAACTTTAGCACTCAGAATGTCACCCGCCACTTTCTTCTTTTTCTTATTTCTCTTTTTATTTTTCTTTTTTGGTGTTGTATCATTGGTTACAGTTTTGCCCAGGACCGTTTCACCACTCACTACTTCATCAACTTTAGCACTCAAAACGTCACCCGCGGCTGGCTTCTCTGCCCTTCAATTTCTCTTCTTCTTTTCTGAAGTTGCACTATCTGTTACTGTATTACCCGAACCCTGTTTCACCAATCGCTGCTTCATGAAGTTTAGCACTCAACGTCTAATTGGAATTGAAGTATTTTCATCAACTGTAGCGGCTAGACTTAACACCATCATCTTTGGAGCAAGCATTGTGACAAAGATCCGGATGTTGCGTCCTCAGCAGCAGCAGCAATTACAGCTTCAATATTACGTACTAAATTTCTCTTCAACAGCAGCCATGGCACCATTCATCTGAAAATTTATACAAAGAACATTAAAAAAAATTGTGCTTGATGCATTAGTATGATTCAACGATACCACACTTATATGGTAAAAAGATAGATAAACCAAGCAATATACCTAGGAAGGGAATACAATATGCTCGCATATAGGGTGTGTTTGGCAACAAGCAAAATGGAGCATTTTAGAGCGGTAAGCGACAAGCGGTAAGCGGTTTGGTTGAAAAGCTTGTTTGGCAACAAAGCAACAAGCGTTTGAATAATGTCTAACCGCTTCATTCTCAAATGCTTTTTGAAGAAGCATTTCAGAACTGCTAGGAGCAGTTTGTTGTAAAATTACATTTATACCCTTAGATATAAAATTTATAATTTTTTTAATTGGGTTATATGTCTTTTTTTGTAATTTTACACTTTCTACTTACAGCTTACAGCTACGTTACCAAACACCTTTTTTTAAACAAACAACTACTGCTTACTGCTCCTGCTAACTGCTCCTGCTTACTGCTCCTGCTTGCTGCTACGTGTCACCAAACATACCCATAATATAAGTTTTTTGTTTTTTATTATTTTTCTTAAAATATTTGAATAAAATAATAATAGAAATTAATAAATAATAATAATAATTTGCTTATATAACTCCGCATTGCGCAAAACCCGAACACCAACATTACGTCCTAAACACTTACGCACACCCTATGAGCAACGCACATGTGTGAACTTATACGATGCTTCAAATAAGTAAAAATTCATTTTTTTTCTAAAAAAAAGCCCGGTGCAACGCACGGGTACGAACGCCTCGTTTAATATAAGTTTCTACTCTTACTCTTAAACTTGTTGCATTTTAATATGGGTTAGGTTATTAAGATCCCTCTAAAACATCATTTGTACCTTTTATGTTTTTGCATTTTTTTTATATATTTGCGTCTGTGATAAAATTGTGAAACTGAAAATGCGGAACAAAAAATATAAAGTATGACAAATCAAAAGTATTAAAATGACAAAAAAAAAAAAAAAAAACTGATAAAAAAACTGTGTTGTATTGTAACCAGATGGTTAAAGTTAGTGGAGGTTGTATTTTTTTTTACTTTATTGGTGAGCTAGGAAGGATACCAATAGTAGTATTAGAGAACACTATCTAAACTAATTTATGTTGTGAGCATAACTAAGAGGGTTTAACTAATTTAAAAGGTTGAGATAATTATCACGATGGTAATTTAGAGGAGGTGTAAGACATATTACTTGTAAGATTCACGTTGCGGTAATCTTCCGCTGGAACAATATGCTTTTCCTGTATTGGTTGCTATTGTACTTATAGTGCGTGCTGTAGTTGATAGTGCACAAGTGAAGATCGAGGGGATAGTCAGGCCTTGTTCTCAGAGGTTGCTGTCATGTCAACATCTATTTTATCGTCATTTGAGTTTTCTTAATAAAGTTCAACCATAAACTTCGCAGCCATAAGCTGGTGTGAAGCTTAGTGCGACTTCTGCTAGGTGACTTACGAACTTTTAAGTTAGTCAAAGATCTAGCAATTTTCCTGTATGAAGCAAACAAATAGAAAAGGAAATCTGACCACTTAGCTATTTCTGTCTTACATACTTGTATCAGTAGAGAAAATAAGTAGAAAGATAATACCTGGTTTCCTTTAGACTGATTGTCGTCTTGTTGCGCTTGTCTTGTCAACTCTGAAATGCAAAGAAGAGTAATACGCTTTTTTGTGAGGCTGGAAGTTCAGAGGCGGAGTTTTATTCTGAAAAATTGTCATGTTTGAACAGAACTTGAGATGCCTTCATTTAACCGTATCAATAATTAATTTTACTTTAAGTTTAATTTTTTTATTGTAATGTTTTTTATTTAAAATATTCTTTAATCAAACTAACAAGTAAAAATGCGTATAAAAAATATGCTGGTCCATGTCGTGAATATAATTGGCCCATGTGCAAACCCAAGAAAGCCCAAGAAATCACTAGCCCTAATAATCTCTAAATAAAAAAAACGATGCGTCATTTTGCGGTAGGACTTTTATTAGTTTCTTATTTTGAAAAAATGAAGATTATACAGTGGTTGAAGACTCTCTGTGGTGGAAGAAATGAGGGTAAATTTGTCAATATAAACACTTTCCTTCCCAATCCGCCCAAATATGGGAGGAAAGATTTAGAACAAAAAACCTTCAAATTTTCCTTCCTTTTCCTTCCCTTTCTTTTCCTTTCTTATTAAAATAAAACTCAAGAACACAAATATGTTTTTGTTCCCCTTCCTTTCCTTTCTTTTCTTCTGAAAATTAAACTCGAGAACTGAGCGTAAATGTAACTCGAGAACACATAAGAGAAGAGTAATCAATGGATAGAAACAACATACCTTCGCTGATAATTTGTGCTGCTATTTGTGAAGTATATGTTTCCATCTTGGTCAAGGTCTAGATCATTTGTGAATTTCAAAGGAACCCCTTCTGCTTCTGGTGCTAGAGGAGTGGCCAACCCACCCTGAGGCCCAACCTTTAGCAACCCAAAATACGCATCTACGATATACATATCACCTGTTTTCTTATCAAAATGCAACCCTAGGGGTCTTCCAAATGCACATTTGGGGCAACAGGTTTAGTAGAACTACCAAATGCACATTTGGTAGTTTTACTAAACCTGCTCATATTCAGAAAAATATTACCGACTGATCCAAGAGCTTAAGACAACAGAAGCTGTTGGACTTCTTGGTTCAGGTAAACTAACCCTTTTAATTCCAGATATAACAAAGATTCCTTTCTAACAGCAAATTCGTTGTTGACAGCAACTTCATTTTTACAGCAAATCTGAACAGAGTCAGCCAAGATTTTGTCGCCATCCCTGATGAGGATTAGTAGTGTGTATATTAAAATAGGGCATAATCAAGAGTGAGGCTCAGACAGGTTAAAAATCAAAGAAGGGGATACATCCGCCAAGGCTGTAAACTTAATAATTTGCCTCGCCAAGATACAGACGACCAAAACCTTCAACGAACCCGTTTAAATTCATCACGGCCTCTTATAATCAATATCAATAGCATAGCCGCTACCATCACGTATCCATCTGGAAACGTGAGAGCATCATACATACTACTAAAAGTCATCACGGATCGCGACAAACGCCTGATTCAAAACAACAGCGTTCTTGCAATTCGATCAAACAGACGAACGTAAGCCCAAACAGAGCCAAGCAGGCTTTCGTCGCCCTTCAACAGAAGCTATAAGGCTCAGACAGGTTAGAAACGAAAGCAGCGGTTACATCCGCTATGGCTGCAAATTAAATAATTTGCCCCGCCAAGATGCGAACATCCATAAGCCTAATTGAACCCGTTTTAATACATCATAGCCTCCGGTAGTCAATATCACCAACACTCCCATCTCATGGAAGCACATTCTAAGAAATTAATCTTCTTATTGACAGCAAGTTATACATCTCGTAACTATATTATCTCAATTGCACCTTGTCGATGAGGCTGATACAGGTTAAAAAATAAAAAAATCAGATACATCCGCCACGGCTGCAAACACAA
This sequence comes from Tanacetum coccineum, assembly GCA_026074375.1. NCBI lineage: Eukaryota > Viridiplantae > Streptophyta > Magnoliopsida > Asterales > Asteraceae > Tanacetum > Tanacetum coccineum. The sequence goes on along the minus strand of BQNB010057501.1, from coordinate 11,612 downwards.
TAATTTGCCATGCGAGTGCGCGAAATCCACGACAACTTACCATAATCGGAATTCTTTTTTGACAGCAAATTCTTTTTTGACAGCAAATCCAAACAGAGACACGTATGAAGGTACGTTTGATTTGAGAGAGAGATACGGCTTGGGCGTTAACAATGAGTGGGTCGGTGCGGGTCGAGGAGCATTAAATGAAGGAATGGGTTGGACAAAAAACCGAATTAAAAGGCGGGTCGGGGGCATTAGATGCAACCCGACGCTCACCTTTTTCTTTCATGTATTTACATTTTTCAGTCCACACATCCGTTCAGCATACCAAAACACCGCTTTGCAATGCTCACGCGACCATATACGGTCATCCAAATGGATACAGTACCGTATAACAGTAGTTGAATAAGTAAAGTGATGGCCTCTAGCGCACTAAATGTATGTATATATATAAGTATATGAGGCTTAGAAGTATATGAGGCTCAGAAGGGTAGTGAAGCGAAGAACATCCGCCATGGCTGCAACTTCAGTAAGTCGCCGCGCCAAGGTGCAGATGACCTCGTCTTTAATCTTCCCAACCCCTAAACTCATCATTGCCTCGTATAGCCCAACATCAAATCGACAAAAGTTGTTGCCGCTTGTAAATTACTTTTTAGAACTAATTTGGTATAAACAGCTTCACGTGTTTATTCAAGCTACAAACTTATGAGGCTCAGATCTGCTAGTGTGGGAACCATACGAAACACAGTTCGTGGCTGCAACCACAGTCTAGCCGTGGTTGCCTCGCCAAAATACAGGTGTTTGTAAACCGTAGCTCACAAAAACACAATACTAGAAGATCATCATCATCACCTATTATTTATATCATAGTGTCCATAGTAAAGGCTCACAATAAGACAACACAAATTCCCTACGATTATGCATTCAATTTCATGTTGCATTCAATTTGACATAGGTCTACGCAAACAAACTGCAACAATCAGAAAAAAGGCAGTTCCGTTTTCATACATGTGATGGGTACGTGTCCATATCTATTGTTTACGACACATTAACATTAACAAAAAACAGACAGCAAACACATATAGCAAACCACCGATTACCTTGCGAAAACACGGATGTTTACGCACTCACCTAAACTGCTTATCGTCACACACAGATCAACATCGCCACACACCATAAACGGCGGCAACGAAGAGATCGGCGGCATCAAAGAGACTATAGCCTAGGTCACATTTGACAGTCTAAAATTATTTTCCAACTCCTCAGAGTACAGCACGAAAACAACAACAATGTTACCAACCAAAGTAGCTAGTATTAATCTTGAGCCATGAATCCGTAGCTAAAGAGAAGGGTCAACCCACCATGGCTGCAAATCTAATTATTTGTCCACCCAAGATATGGATAACCTCAACTCTACATTCTCTCCCAAGTACATAAACAATAGCCTTGAATTATCTTGAATGTTGAAATTAAAAATTTAATGTTTATCGTGAATGTTGAAATTATAAAAGGAAACTATATACACAATGTTGAAAGGTTAAATGCTGGAAACTATTTTAGAGAAAGTTGCAATAGCCTTGAATTATCATATACAATTTCAAAACACACACATGGAACGGTTACACTATTTTGAAAAGTAATGGTTGTCAATGTTAATTGATATGCAAAGCTGTGAATGTTAATACACACAATAGGCACCATCTACCACATTTACTTTCATTTTTCTATCTCATCTCTCATCTACACAAAAAAATCTCTCATCACAACCTCCACCACCACCTCTCGCCACAACGTCCCAGCCACCACCCCGACCCAGCCACCACGTCAGAGGCGCCACCACTTCGCCACAAATTCACCATAACCGACACGTATTGATGTTGTTTTGGTGTTTTCTTAATAGATCTAACAATTAAACAACTGTTGAACGACTATATGTGTAAATTTATATCACCAAAGTATTTTAGAAATTCAGAATATTTGTTCACTTTTCGAAAACAGATAACTTTTCTAAGAAATAGTGCTCTCCTTGATTTTGATATGTTTAATAACTGCGTATAAAAAATTGGCGTTAACAATTTTGAAACATTAAAACTTGCGATGTTTTTATAAAACTTGCGATGTTTTTTTTTTACTGCTTACGCGCCGCGAATTACTTGCCGAAAAAGCAGCCACCGTTGCGGGAAGCGCGGAATTAGCTGAGCCGCCTTTGGAGTGTTGCCATTAATGTTGTATTGGTTCTATTTTTAAAAGTTGTTAATATTTTTTATAAAATTTATTATGTAAATTTTTTTTAATAATATTAATGGTGTAATTATATCAATTTACCTTATTCATATATATATTAGATGTTAGTTTGAAAATTCGAGTGGTGATATTGTAACATTGGGTGATGAGTTGGTAAACGTTTCAATATTTTAACTAAATCAACTTTGGAATATGAGTTGATAAACGTTTTATTATTTTGATATTGATCTTTGTTCCATCTTGTTATAATACATTCATTTAATATAAACCAATCTTCATCTTTCATGTTACATACCATTTGTCGTTTTTTAGCTATTGTATTTGTTCCTTGTATTAATCTTGGCGTTCATGCTTTGAAGTGATTATATTTTGTTATATTACCTTCATTTAACAATCGTGACTAAATCAAGTTTAGAATATGAGTTGAAACTGCTCCAAATCGTGTACTTTGGTGCTTGATTGTAAAAGTTGAAACTGATCCAAACTATTTTTAAGATATATTGAAACACATTCACATTACCTATACTCACATATTGTTTACTAAGTCAAATGGTAATTTATATATAGAATGTTTGAAAAACAATGAATAATATGATGTAATTTTGGACATAATCACAAATCCCGCATGCTAATTATAAAACGTATTCAATCAAGTTAATAGAATTATTTTTAATGTGTGTCAATTGATAAAACAATATATTTCGCCAAGGAAAAAATTTGCCATTTCATATATACATTCAAATTTTTGATGACTTAACAAAAATATCTTGGTTGAGTTTAATGACATTAAATGTGTGATTGGTAACTGTTTTGTAATATGAAATTAACCGTGGCTTATAAATACAAGGCTCTAGCTTAAACATCCATTCATTTTAACTTATTATGTTGCTAGAGGTCCACCAGAAATCAAAAAAGGTGTCTTGAATAATAACAAGCATGTTACAACCGTTTGCAATTATATTTTGATATTTTCACGTTTTATTTTGAAAGTTACACGCAACACTTACCACAATATCGCATATCATCAATTGGTTGAGTTTAATGACATTAAATGCGTGATTGGTAACTGCTTTGTAATATGAAATTAACCGTGGCTTATAAATACAAGGCTCTAGGTTAAACATCTATTCATTTTAACTTATTATGTTGCTTGTTTCAGGATATCTAGAGGTCCACCAGAAATCAAGAAAGGTGTCTTGAATAATAACAAACATGTTACAACCGTTTGCAATTATATTTTGATATTTTCACGTTCTATCTTGAAAATTACAAGTAACACTTACCACAATATCGCATATCGTCAATTAGTCGCCGCTATAAATGTTTCCTTTTTCTTTAGTTGAATTATCGCATGTTACATGCGTTTTCAATTATATTTTGATCTTTTCACGTTCTATTTTGAATGTTACACGAAACACTTACCATAATATCGTATATCGTTAATTATTTGTCGCTAGGAATTTCCGCCGCTATGCGCGGGTACTCGTCTAGTATAATTAAATTAATGTTAACTCTCAAACTTTCATCATTTTTTGATTAACTCATGTACTTCGTTTTCGCAATAGTTACAATCAAACCCTTACTTATTGCATTAAGGGTCGTATCATAAATCAGCAAGTCAATCTTAAAAACTATCCAAAAAATGTGTAGAAAAATATTTATTTGCAACTGCTTTGTGTGAGCACTATGCTATTTCGTAAAAGATTCAGTATTCTTTAAAACTAATGGGGTTTTTTGTCTAAGCTTTTTTATGGGTTTATGAGCTTATCGGAAAATTTAAGAGCCAATAAGCTCATTTTGTGGCTTATAAGTTTGTCGTTGGACTTATAGCTTAGTTAGTTCATATGCGAAAGAAAAAACGTTATTGTTCAAACTTAAAAGATAGCATGTATGACTTAGCTTAGTGATGATCATTAATAAAGCTTAGACACTGAGCACTGGGAGTGGTGGTGCTATAGGCTCGTGTCATAGATAAAAAGTGAGGAAAATGGAGTTTGGCACCAGATTTGGTATGACACCACAATTCAGTCGAGTGGTGAGCCATAGCCGAGAGGCCTTGGCACGAACCATGGAGTGGTGAGCCATAGCCAAAACTAGCGCCATAGCTTGGCACCAAGCCAACAGCCCACCACTCCCTTTGCTCTAAAGGTGGATGTCTATTAGCCGAACTCTGTATTCTTCTGTGTGTGGCTTTATGTTGCATTGTCTAGAAGGATATCACGTAAAATCACAAAAATATTAGTTAACCTTGCCTAGAAGTTAAGTCAAAAAAGAAGTCTGCATCTCAAACGTTGTGTAGCAAGAAATTTTATATATGAGTAACGTGCATCGATAGGTAATACAAACGGTTTTAAAGTTTCAGTTTGACCCAATTGTTTTACTAGTACCCCTTAATCATAATGGCGATATAATATAATATATTTTAAAAATAGATTTTGTGTTATATTATCGTATCTCTTTTTTTTAGAACGACAGACTTTTATTAAGAAAGCTAGCAAGAAGCTAGACTAGAAAGAAATTACATAGAAATAGCGTTCAGCGGGTCATTAAGCCACGCAACCCAAATAACATTGAACTTACTACACCTATTCTTCACCTAAAGATAAGTTTGAGAAAGAAAGTTGTCGAAGATCATTCCTTTAAAAGGCTTCTTCAAATAAAATAAGGTCGCATTTCTATACGTCCAAATGTGCCACCACAAGGAGAAGATAGAGGCTTCTAAGACTATTTTTTGTAAACTGCTAAGATTGAGATTGTTGAACCATGTCGACCAAGAAACAGGATCTTCGAAAACAGGGACTTGAATGTTTATATTATCGTATCTCATTCAGGTATTTTTATATTACTAGAAGGGTACTCGTGCAATACGTCGGCAAGTACTCGGTGACTATTTTTGTAGCGAGCACATGTTTTTCATTTTAAACTTTCCTTATTTAGCATGTCTCAAATACTTTATAAAGTAGTAGATATATGTTTTTCAAAAGTAAAACGTTTAAATTATTAATAGTGTAAATTGTAAGCAATTATTTTCTTCAAATTTTAGCATTAAATTAATGGTTGTAAGCTTAGTGACTTTTCATATAAACAATTTCATTATAATATATCATTATTGGATGGCGATCACAATATAACTATGAGATTTAAATTTTAAGATTTTACATTAATTTTCTAATATTTTTTTATAGTATTGTTTTTTGTTTTAAAATTTTAAGACTTACTTTTATAAAAAATCTCAAATTTTATAATGTAGTATAAATTTTATCTTTAAGGCAACTAACTATCATTCAATTTTGAAGCAATATCTATGTTTAAAAAAACTCATAATTCTATAGTTGATTGATATGCGCAAATTGAGAGTCAAAAAGTGTCGCTAAAAGTTTAACTCGCCCAAACACTTAAAAAAACTCGCACCGGTAATAAAAATAGGGCAAATTAGTTAGAAATGTATCCAACTTGCCACATTTTGCTAAACTGTGTAGTGTACTTTTTTTTGTGTAAAAATCAATAAACTTTTAAATTTTGAATATTGTATGTATTTTGCCGACATAAAATGAACAATTTACCCTTTCACGCTTTTGAAAACATAAAGGGTAAAATAGTCACAACTACACATATTATTCCAAATTTAAAAGTTTGTTGATTTTTACACACAAAAAGTACACTACACAGTTTAGCAAAAGGTGACAAGTTGGATACATTTCTAACTAATTTGCCCATAAAAATACGCATTGAATGATAAAATGGCGCAAAATGTTGAATAAAGTCGAATTGTGCGGACAAAAAGTTTGTAGTTTCGTATTTTTCTTGAAAATGAGTATTTGGTGTAGAAGTATCGAAAAATAACATTATTGTAATTATCGCTTTTATTAGTTACTTGTCGTGCAAGCTATATATTTTAGTAAAGTAGGTTTATAGGAATTTTTAGATTTACCATATTGCTTGATAAAATCCTTTATGATAAATCAAGACCTAAGCTCACGGGCTCGGGCCTTACAAACTAATGCCTTATATACCCATGCACAAGACGTAGTACGTCATTTTTCATTCGATAAACTAATATTCAAGTTTCATTAACCTCCATAGCTAGCCCAAAAAAAACAATGGAGAACAACAACAGCAGTGACAAACAAGTACCCGATAACGCCAATGAACGTATGATTATTGTTGTACCTCTTTGTTGTTTTTGTTTCAGTTTGTTTTTTTTCCTGTTTGTTTTGACCTTACTAATTTGATTTTGGTTTTTGGGATATGCAGATTGTCCAGGGCCAGAATCGAAGGATGCGGGGAAGTCGGACGCTTGTGAGGGTTGTCCGAATCAACAAGCTTGTGCTTCTGCTCCCAAAGGCCCTGATCCAGGTCTACTAACATATTCTTTCTTTTTATTCTTGCTTCCCATACTTTTGAGCTCGGTTTGACTCTATTATGTTTATTTTTATGTTGCTTTATTATGGGTTGTGCTTATTCTATAAATACAAGTTGTTAGGTTATATGGGGTTAGAACGATATAGGAGATGGTTGGAGTGAGTTATTAACTAGTTTGAATCAAGTTTGAAGCTTTTTCATAGCAAGATACAGTACAACTTATTCAAATAGTTTAAGCTCCGTCTTTGAGGGTGTGCAAGGTGGGCTACCGCTCAGGGCCTCAAAAATTTTAAGGGCCTCAAAATTTGTCTAGTTAAAAGTATTTGCCCAAAAACTATTTATATGAGAAAATATCTTAAATGAGTAATATGTTGAATGTTTAGATAACTAATTACATTATATCTTATAAACGGTGACACTTTATATATAACATGCCTTCTCGAAAAGCTTCTCGAAAGACTTCAATATGTAATTTCGCACAGGTCCAAAAAAAAATAAAGTTTTAGGGACGGCACTTAAGCTGATAAGCTGTTGGGCTCAATGATAAGCAGATTTTGTTAGTATCTGTATTTAGGGGGTGTTGGGATTGCTAACTAAAACTCTTTATAATTTGCTTATTGCGTAAGAATTGTTTGTGAAGGCTTATTCAAAAGTAATCTGTTTATTCTAGAGTGACATAAGCACATTGGTACTTGCTTATTAAACGTAAGTAGTTGTAAATAACGATGAACTTTTATCAAGGGTTAATCTTTTTAGGTTCTTTTCACACAGTAAAATGTTTTATAGTTATTGAATATTAACTAATAACTACCACTATGACATAGTGGTAAGTCATATAATCTCATCATAAGAAGTATCGGGTACAAACCTCACAAGGTACATATTCGAGAGTGGCTTGCAAAAGGGTCAAAAATTAATCAAATGATACTTTGGTTAATCCGCGTACATTTGAGTATAATATTTCAAAAGGTGTACAACATTTGAGTATAATATTACTCAAGATCTATGAGACATATTATACCTTTATTATTAATTGTGAAGATTGTCATCCCGATGTGACTTTAATTGCTTTTAAAAACCCGGTTCACCCTCACCCTGTGGTTTGTATAACCCCTCCGGCCCGGTTCTTTCACACGTCATAAAACACGTGGCTCTCCCAGTCTCTCCCACCGCTCTTCTCTAATTCACACACATTAGTCTTCTTCTCTCACAGATCACCGCTAACATGGAATCAAAATTAATAAATACGTATGAAGTGGGTCTTAGAAGTGTAGAGAAGGTAGACAGACAGAAGAACTCGGGTGAGAGCTATCGTAGGATCTACATGACCGATCATTTTCTGCTCAATGGAATGTATAACAATTTGAATGCTCTGTGCAATTCATACTCTCTATGTGACAAGAAATGTCATGGAGCATAGTGTGCCCGCGTACCGTATACGTGAAGCGAGTGATATGTGTCAATAGGATACTACATAGTACACCAGAGCAAGTACGTGTAGGGGATGTGGCGTATTAATTTCTTATGAGAGAGGAAATGTGATATTCTAGGAGGAGTAAAGTGCAAGGACATTATAGTCATTATTATTCGAGAATGTGTGAAAGACAGAGTCATCATACCGCTGTCTCTACCATTCGCCATGCGTAGGATATCAGGAAGGAGCCGTCTGTGTCTAAGTAAAATGAAATAGATGTGTGTTTGTCGAGAACTCTCGCTCTGGAGCTATTGGGGTCACGTGTGAGCTACTGGATGGTAAGGGTAAGCTTCTAGAAAAGGTAGAGCATTCGGGTAATCATGATAGTGTGGATGAAGTTGAACCTATTGATAATGAAATGTTATCTGGCTTTAAAAGTGTAGTATACATGATATCATAACACAAGCAAGAGATGATGGGTTGGCTACTTAATCTTAGAGAGAGAAAGTGATATTTCTAGAGAGAGAAAGTGCAAGACTAAGTATTATTATAAAGTGAACAACCAACCCCTTCCCATGGCTGGAAAGGGGTTTATATACATGAGTGTTTATGCTCCAATGGGCTTGAGTATAGGCTTACAAGTGTGCTAAATGCCCGACCCAATACTATTAGTCATACGCTTACAATTAGACAACAAGCTATGCTATTCTAGCTTATACACGGGGTGACCGAGTCTTTTTCATAATCTTAACAATCTCCCCCTAAGGGAGGTCACCCCAGAAAATACATTATGAATTCTAGCATTCTACTTCATTGACCTTCTGTCTGTAGCTCGTAGTCTTTGATTCTTCAATCTTTGATGTCCTTATACATTATGTAGTGAACTTTGAGATTTGTCTCTTAGACTTGTGCGATCTTTGAGATCATCATTCATCTTGAGTCTCTTAATTATCCTGATTGAGTAGCATTGCCTTCATGTGATGTTGTGACCTTTGGACCCGCATGCTCACACTTTTCTTGATCATGATACTACTTCAACTGTTGTTTCTACTTAAGTTGTTGCTTCTACTTAAGTTGTTGTTGCTACTTCAGTTGTTGCTTCTTTACCATTGTT